>NDGM011195642.1:0-14416 GCA_002564305.1 Octomys mimax
GGATCTAACCTCCGGTCTCTGAGCCTGCTTGCACGTGCTTTAATCCGCTGATCTATTTGGCCGGCCCACAGGAGTTAATTTAAAAGAATAATAATTTTAAAAATGGTAATAAAAATAGGAAAAAAAAATAGTTCCCATGCATCACTCCATAGTCTGGTATCAGACCAGTGCGTGGTTTCCACCATGTACCAAATAATTTTGACGCCAGATTCTAAAGGGCAAAGATCACATGTATCCTACCATTTAGTACAATTTGGGCCCCAAGTAGCCGGACGCGGCGTCGCACCCTACAGAGGAGCCTTAAGCCCCCATCTCGGCCCCTCCCTTCAGACCCCGACGCAAGCTCCGGGTGGGTGCTGACTCCGACCTCTCTGCGCTGGAATTCCGTCACCCTTGCTCTCTTTCAGGGAAGCTCCCAGGACTCAGGAGAACTCTCCGCTTACGTTTCCCATTTAGTGGTTGAAGGGAGATTTTTGTGCTTTTGTTTTATCAAGACATTCTTTAGCATGAGTGTCCAGTATATGCCGCTGGGGGTGGGGAAACGCAGGTCACTCCTACAACCCTCAGCGTGGGCTCAGTCTTAGCTGTTTTCCTGTTGTTGGGACAAAGGACCTGACAGTCACGACTCGAGGTATTCTGGTTCACGGTTCAGTCTGTGACGCCTTCTGCAAGACAGAAAGGGCGCAGCCGAAGGCGCGGTGCACGGAGAGCTGCGCCGGCCACTGGGGCCAGGCAGAGGAGGAACGGGAGCCGCACATGAAGGGACTTCTCCGTTTTTATGACTATTTCCAATTCCTTGCATTTATTCCAAATTACGAGTTATGAAGCAATTACTACAAATTATAGACAAGTTATATCCTCAAAATGTATACTTCATTATATCACGTTACTGGTCAATAAATACTTTTGCTGTACTTATTATATTAGTATTATCAGTCTAAATGGAGCTCTTTCATCAAATTTTACTGAAATTTCTCTTCTGAGAATTTTACAGGAGAAATTCAAATATTGTCGTAGTATGCATTAACATTATCTAGTGCTCATTCCTTACTTTAAAACATTATTATCTGAACTATTTCCAAAATGAATTCAAAAGCGCTTCGCAAGTACATTTTCATCCTTTAGCAATCATCTTATTGATGTTGTAGTTCTACCACACTGAAAGTATTGACTGAATTGGGGAAAACTCACAGAAGGCCAGCACTTAATTGTGCTTGCTTTCATGTATCAAAGAACATTTTATATATACATATATTTTTTTCAGGATTATATTTCATATTTTGTTAAAGCTTAATGTTTGATTTTTACTGATAGTGCAAATTTATGCTCAAAAGAGCACTTCTGCATCAGTGTGTACAGGAGAGACCATGCTGCATCTTGTACTCATTTGTGTTTTCATTTTTGTTTTCTAAATACAGTCAGCTGTAAAAAAACAGGCTTCATCATTCGCATTTGAAGAAACAAATGTGAAAGAGAAATCATATGCAATTGAAATTAGTTCAAAGAGCTTATCTTTTATGATTAAATAATATAGAGAGAGATAAATAAGATTTGGATAAAATATTTTATTATTGATGATTATGACATAACAGTAATTCCTGCAAAATTAACACTTGAACATGAAGTTGTAGCTTAGTCTCTTTTAAAGCTTCTTAAAATTATATCCCAAGAGATATGGAGAGGATTTGTATTAAGTTACAGTAAAATTTTTAACCTAATAATTGCTTCCAGGTGATTATAAATCTCAATGCACTTAACTCTCAACTACTTTAGCGTGTTTGAAAGCTGTTGCCATGTTCCACTACACTTAAGGAAAACTGCCTTTATTATATAGGGAAACACTTAAAGACTGGACGCTAGAAAGTCTGTGGCTACTGAAAAGGATGAAACCGTAGGTTTAAGAACTTCACACCACGTTCTCCCAGCAATTCACTATGTGCCACGAGGCAAATTGCTTTAATATTCCAGACTTTGGGGGTTCAAATGAAGGCCTACTCTAGGGACACGAGCAGGAGGCCTGTGCTGTGTGGTGCCGGGCACTGCTGTCCACAGAAACAGTTATCATGGCCTGGCCAGACGCAGCCTCAGGCTCAGCTCTGCATGGGCTGAAGAACTGGATTTGGCAGGTTTGGTCTTCAATCCCAGCCGATGATCACTTTCAGTTATTGAAACTCACCCAAATCAGGGCAGCATGGTGCTCTTGAGACTTTTGCTGAGACTACTGAGAAGGACCAATCCATTTCCTGCAGAGCTTTTGAAGGAAATGCAATTTTGCCTTAAGTTTGATCACCGTCTGTCTCTGTCATAATGTAAGAGTCTGGCTGAGAGAGTGAACCCAAGAGAGAGAAAGGAGTGTAGAGAGAACTAATTCACCAACAATAATACATGCAAGATACTCTATATTCCTTCTGACTAATGGAATCTTTCACAGTAGTTACTGGATACAGTACCACATTCAGAGTTTTAAAAAAATGTTAATTCTGGCATGGGTAATATTTTATTAATATTTTCATTTATATGAATGCATAAAATTAAAAAAGAAAAAAGAAACATATATACAAAATCTCAAATGTTCATCATAAGTTGTACATTTGAATCACCTGGAAATTTGGAGTATTACAAGAATATTTATCCAATTAATTTGCTGTTGCTTGTAAAAAATGAAGACACAATGTTCTTCAGTATAATCTGCACAATTAATATTTTCTTCATCATTCTAGACAGAACAGGGAATTGAGATGTAAATTTTAGTATTTATAATGTAAAAAAAAAAATTGGAATGGGGGTGGGCCAGATAGTTCAGCGGATTAAAGCACCTGCTTAGGTAGAGGGCAGAGGCCAGGCCAGGGTTCTGCTGTGCAGGATCTGCTCCTGTGGCATGCTGAGCAGGGACTGAGACTGAGTTTGGTGGTAAACACCTTTAATCCCAGCACTTGGGAGGCTGAAAAGCAGGAAGGATCATTACAGTCCGTTCTGTGTAGTGAGACCCTGTACTAAATCCATTAAAAGAAAAAAGTGGAATGGGTGTGTTTCCACAGCAATCCATTTTTACCTACCAGCAAGACACCTTGGAACGCTTCACCGCGGAACCAGCTGTCTTTTTATTACACAAATATATAGATTTTTTAAAAACCCAAGAAAAAAAGACTATGTCAAATCTAACAAAATAAATTAATGTTATGTTCTTTGAAGATACCCTATTTTGCTTAGTAGAACTCATTTAATTCTCAGTTTATATAATTAATAAAGTTTAACTTTAAGAATTCTCTGATTAAGTCTTGAAAACTCACCATTTTCACCATAAGTATCCTTTATGAATCTGAGTTCCATACTTAGTAATGTGTATTTTTGCATATGAAAATATTATATTCAAATTAAAATTTTGATCAAAAGGAAAACTCCTTTGATAGCTGTAAACCAATGAATGTATTCAATCTCACCTAACATAAATTCCTTATTTGAAAATGGGATTTTTCCCCCCTGCAGAACTGGGGATCAAACTCAGACCCGTGTGCTTGCCAGGGAAGTGCTTATTCCACTAAGCCATCTCCCCAGCCGGAAAATAGGATTGATAATAAATGAATATACAAAATAGAACTAAATTAAGCATTAAATGAAACTCACGAAGCCCTTAATATACTTCATGGGGACACACATCGGTGCTATCTATCCTTATGATAAATGGCAATTTGGATCCTAGGGTTAAGGTCCTTAGCTCCTGTAGTGATTCCTCTTCTTTTGCTCATAGATTGTTTGTGGACAAAAGGATGCACCCATTAACTTGTCTGCACAAAGCAGTGTTTATTTAATAAATTCAGTTATAAGGAAACTAAGATTTGCCTGGTTGCGCTCACCTTTGTATTATGAATCTCCAATCAGCTTTTTAAACCACAGTTTGGATGAGCCTTAGTATGTCCAAAGCACTTCCACTCATGGATTATTATATTTTACTTTGTTGTTTGAATGTGATAATCTTTCTGAAAGATTTTGTCAGCAGCATGAGAAGCTTATCTGTTACAAAACCAACCATTCCAAGAAAAGAAACTAAACGAATATTCTGCTGTTTCTAGATATAAATCAAAATTGAAATAGTCTATTATTTTTTATAAATGTAAGTCAACAATATCACTGCTTTTGTGAGCATTGGTGAGTGTGGAGTTCGTCAAGGAGAACTCCTGGAAGAGAGCAGCCTGCTGCTCGTCCTGTGCTAGGAACAGGCTGAGATAATTCAGAAGCAGAAATTTCACTGACTGCCTTTTCACTTCCAAATCTAGTCAAGGAGAAGGAAGATATTTTATTCATATATCATATTCTCAAATCTAATTTTAAATAAATAGAGAGAAGAAGGGAAGCCTTATTTTAGAAATGCATTTCTCATCCCTTCCTCTAATGTGCAGCATGCGTTCATGATTCAGCTCTTGCGAGTGATGCTATTACAGACCTGAACATGCCTGTATCGCTAGAGTAGGAAATATAAATGTATGTGCTGCTCAGCCAGAAAGAGGGACAAAAATAAATTTGGTTCATTCTCAGGGAAGTGGACAGGTCTTAAAATGATCGCGCCACGTGGACAACAAAAATCTAAGCAATTGAAAGAGCAAAGAAGAGAGGCATGAGGTGGGGAGATAGCTAGCGGCCTAAGCGCCTGCCTGGCAAGCGGAAGGTTCTGAGTTGGTCTCTGAACCCCCCCACCCACTCCCCAAAAAAGCAGTATAACAAAAAGGCCTGGTAAGAAACAGGAAAGTGGACTCCACAGGGAAGGGAGGAGCGAGAGAAGGGAGGTACAAAGGAAGGAGGGGTAGCAGGGGCTGTAAAAATGGCCATGAACTGATATCTAAGCTGACTGTCCTAGCTGTGTATCGCAAGCATTAATAAATACATGATTGGGGTCTGGGGAGATAACTCAGCGATCTAAGTGCTTCCCCGGAAGCGCAAGGGCCCGTGTGCGACCCCAGGCACTGCATGCGGTGCGGGCCCAGAAACTGGGCTTGGCGGTGCACGCCTGTAATCCCAGGGCTGGGGAGACTGCGGCAGCAGGATCACTACGAGTCTGAACTGGAGAGCAGGACCCTCTATGAAATAAATAAAAAACATATGTTTTTAATTAAAAAATTAAACAAAGACATGAATGAAATGCAGAGACTGTGACCCAGTGCTCCGAAGGTAATTGTAATTCTCCTAGTCTCTGACAGGGACTAAGCTCCAGTGCCCAGAATCCTTGCAGAGCTCGGCCCTCCTCTAAAAGGAGGAGTGATTTCAGGGATTAACAGAATTGCCTACTTGTACTATTAGACTCCATGGCAGCTTTCATAGCAGAACACTGCCACGCAGGCACAAGTTCCGCAAAATGTATGCGGCCGTGAGAGAAAGCCCGGGACTTTCAGAGGGAAAGAAGCTCCCTGTGGGAGCAGACTGATTTCCACGTGCAGACTGCTCAAGGAAAAAAAAAGCCCAAGAGCGGAAATCGAACTGCAGTGTGAGTTGAGGAGGGGAACTCTGGATCATCGCAGGGGACAGCGAGGAGCAGCTTCGCGCGAGGTGGAAGAGAAGAGGAGCAGGGAAGCCCAGAGGCTGCGCGGGGCCACCTCGGGCAGGGCTGTGCTGTGGGGAAAGGGTTCTGGGGTCTGCGGGGAAGCCACTGAAGTACGTCGAGCAGGCTAGCGAAATCCACGGATGCACAGGTGCTGTTATGGACTTAGGTTTACATTTCCACTGCTTCTAACTACTCATTTGCCACTGAGTTTAAGCTTGAAATTCAGTCTCCTTAATTCCCTTATACTTACGTATCTGGATAGGAGCACAGGTGAGATGCGTGGCCCTGCTTGGAAAAAAAAAATGGAGGAATTTATCCTCCTTCTATAAATTATTTCTGTCTTCCAATTAAAATATATGGTTTTACAGATTGATACGTTATTTAATAGTGGAAGGAATTGGATGGGAAATGGCTTCATAGATGAAAATATATAACGATGTGCGTTTTGATGGGTTTGAAAATTACAATGATCTTATTCCTATAAAATGTGTTAAATGAACTAAGGATGATTGATATCACTAAGTGCCAAAATTGTTTGAATAATGTCCTTGAAATACTTGGGATAAAATTTGTGAAAGGAGTTAGATGCCTATGATAGAATTAACATCACATGGTGAAAGCTAATAGAAATGTGGGCCTTCTGGGCCCCCGCACAGTTGCTCCTGATTGTATTAGGAATGTGAAGGTACAAATTGAAAATAGAAACCCTTTAATTTTCTGGTCTACTCATGGATGGACAATCATGAAATTTCTATAATCAACATTAAATTTGAATACTGTACTACCAAGATTTTAAAAATACTTTTTTAAAATCTTTGAAGTAGCTTAAAATGTGACAAAATTATTATAATATGGCTCTATAATTTAAAAAAACTACAACAATAGTAAAACTAATAGCTGGATTTTGGGGAATCTTATTTAAAATGCAGAGACATGACAAAAGTTTCTAAAAAGTTGAATACAGAATTCCTTGAATAAATTCTATTTATTACATCCCTTAATTCAACAAGACTTACTTCAAAGCTAAGAAAGAAATTTTAATTTTATGATGTCATTAAAGACTCTCTTGGTGACATACAATGACATCACTCAGAATAGAAAGGCAGTACTACTGCTATGTGGTACAGCTGTCTATTCTTGTCTCTGGATTGGAACTGGATTTAGGTCCCAGAGTCACTTGTGGAGATAAGATCAGAATCTACTCCAGAAGTTACAGAACACCAATGAACACACGGAGGTAACTGTCACTTCTTGTTAATAGGCCAAAGCAGCCAGATGTCTTTAATGCAGTAAGAAATTACAGTGCTCTGCACATTCCTCTACTGGATGTCATGTGATGCTTTAATTATAGTTGTTATGGAAGTCTTGGCTTAGTCTGGCATAGAAAGGTACTGCAGATTGGATGTAGTTGTGGCACTCTCAGAGATGGAGGATAAGTGTTCAGATTGTGTCTTCCATAACACTGGAGACTTCGCTTTACTAACTCAACATCAAGTATCTCTTTCCACCCTTCATTAGGGGTCCACAAGCAGAAAAAGCTCAGCAAAGTGCCAAGTACAATCTCTAGAGAGTGAGGGCGTGTTCTAGGTCATACTACCCGCAATCATTATGGACTAAAAGCCAAACTAACAGCACGTAACGGTAGAGATGTGTAGTCAATTTTTATTGTTTAATTTACTTCAATGCAAAACTAAAGGGGATCGTCTCCAAATCCTCCTTATTGTACCCACCAGCCTCTCAATTTCTAAACAACAGAATTTAATACCTGCAAAGTCAAGATCTCAAATATCTCATTTATGTCCTCTGCTTCCCAATCTGAATCACTTTTAAGAAAAATTTGTTATATTAGGTCCGCAAAATGATTCTATTTTAAAATTGTTTGATGAAGTGAATCTGAAAAGGGAAATATTCTCAAAAAAGTGTGAGCGCCCTCCCCCACCTTTGCCAGATCATAGCTCTGAAGTGAAACAATTAATGTGAGAGAACATCAAATGAAGTATTGGAGCGTCCCCTGCTCTGAGCTCATCACAGTGAGAAGGCAGCCTAACAGCCTTCCATTTGCATCCCTGAATCTTTTTATAGAGAAATAGGCAGGTAATTAAGACGTTGTCAGATTCAGATCAACAGGGGGCCGGAGTCGCGGACTAAGTGCCATCCGCCCCATCCGAGGAAGCTTAACGAGGAGGAGTTCATTATCTTCTAAGAACAAAACAGAGCTTGCGCTTGGAGCTCCAGCCGCAGACTGCGACTGGAAGGGATTTTGTGCAGACGGGTATCGCTGCTTCTTCGTTGCCAGAAGTGTCTAGAAATAGCATCCCATTATAAGTAATACGTCTTGATTAAAGGAAGAGCATTCAAATATATTCGGTCCCCAGTCATGCAGTTGTAAATCATGCGAGTGCAGATCGGGATGCACGCACAGGAGGAGGAGTGAGCGAGATCCCCACATCCCATCCCTGCTAGCTCTGGATACGGGATATTGGCTTGCAACAGGTATTAGCTATCTGTGCTTCTGTTCCCCTAAATGTAAGCTCAATAAAGTAAAATTTATAACAGAACAATAGATGGGGATATATCATAAAGCTTCGCCATGGTGTCTGGAGATTGTAGTGAATCAGAGGTGATGAAACAGGACCTGAAGCTAGTTCATTTTCAATGGAACTTCCTACTCATGTACATCTTCTGCTGAATTTATGAAAAGAAAGGAATGACAGACTTTAAAAAGGACTTAAATATTTTTATAAACCTTGTATTCAATATACTATGAGTTGGTTAACAAAAAATTTTTAGCAAGGCCTTGTAATTCCCAACTTATTGTAAAATCCAATGGTTTCTCTGAATAGACTTGCAAAAACCCCTGAGCGAAATGTACAGGGAATGGGAGCAAATGTGGATGAAGTTATACACGCCAAGGGCTAGGCAGAATACAAGCATTCTGACTTAAATCACTGATGGGGAGGAATTCAGTTGAGACATGGATGTATAGTGAGAAGCAAAGTTTATAACGAGGACTGACTGGAGCAACCAGGGCACGGAGGGAGGGGCCGAATCAGAGGAGTCCATGGAGCAACAGGAAGGGAGCAGACAGGAGGGGCTGTCCGTGGGACTCGCGTTAGAATGTGTGAGAGCACAGGACTGATGAACTCAGATTTGCTACTTCCGTCACTTCCTTACAGACGTGGAAAAGCGCACAGCTGGTAATGTCATGTATCCAAGACACGGCCCCAGCTTGGGGATTTCTGTTCATGTCTTACCCAACAGCTAATACATTAGCAGTCAGCATTTTCTTGCCCCTGTTATAATCAGTGACCAGAAGGTGGTATTACTTCATGGTCCCACCTCTGAATGTTATGAAAGCAAACGTTTAGCTTCGGATGTTTACTTCTGCTGAAGAGTAGACCTTAACTTTCCCTAAACTTCCACGCATTGAAAACCTGGCTCCAAGGCCGAGTCCCTGCAGTAGGAAAATGTGGGGCACAGCCGGTCGTAAAGCTGCCCAGCTGAGCAACAGCAGCTTTTTACTCAGCAGAAGCTCTGAAGTCCAGGAGGGAATAAAATCATGTAATTGAAATTTTTTTAAAAAGTAACTGAAGGGCTAGGGATATAGCTCAGCAGCGTAAGTGCCTGCCTGGAAATTGCAAGGTCCTCAGTACAATCCCCAGTACAGAAAAAAATCTTGTGTTAATTATCCTCATAATTTTGGACCAGNGATAGCTCAGCCGGTTAAAGACCCTGCAAGCAGGCACACAGGCCACAGGTTCGATCCCTTGGCCTGCCATGCCAGCCCTGCCCCCAGGACCCACTGAAATGGCAACTGAGACTGGGTGTGGTGGTGCACACCTATAATCCCTTCTCTTGGGAGACTGTAAACAGGTGGATTACTCTGAGTCCAATCTAGTAGTGAGACCCTGAATACCCTGTAGATTCTTTCCTAAAATAAAAGAAAACAAAAAACAAAAAACCCAAAACTGAACACAAGTTTGCTATGTTCAGCAATACTGTTCTTAAGAATTGCAAGGGAAATAAAGAAATTGCAAGATAAACCACAACTAAAAGAATTTGTGACTAGAAACCCAGCACAAGGGGGAAATTCTTAGAGGAACACAAGACACAGAAGGAAAAGAATGATCAAATACAAGTGAAATGTTTGCAAGACAAATAAAGGATGAGAAGAAGTTCATACCTCTCAATAACATTCCTGAATTCAATGATCTTTATTATCTCATGGAAAGGCATGGAATAGCAAAGGGAATTTTTAAAATTCTATGCTGCCTGCAAAAATCACACCTTATCCATGAACATGTATGTACCATGAAACTAGAAGTACAGAGAATGAGATTCAGTAGGGATGGAGTCCAAAATCAAGCAATACTCTACCTATAATTGTAGTAGGAAAAGCAGAATTCTCAGCAAAATGAGTAAGAAGATATAAAGACCAACATATACAGGTAAAGACAAGCCACATCACAGTGACTTAAACACTGTGAAGACATGTGAGCTGACACTGGCGTGATTGATTTTATAAAGAAAAATACATTACTAAACATAAAAATGCTAACTAGGGAGTAAGAAAATTATATTGGTCACTAATGCCCGTTTTACAAACAACCATGTAAAACAGAGGGAAAATTCAACAAAACATCAGAAACTGTAAATCAAATGCACTTAGCAGATAACTATTGGATACTACAGATTGTTCTATACAACAACAATGGTATATATGGGGTTTTTAAAGTAACTTATACACTATTCTTCAAATATACCCCAGTTTTGCTGACAAAGCAAAAATTAGCAAATTTTAAAAATGTCGGTTAGTCTCATGTGTTTTATCAGTTTGCAGTGAAAGTTAGAATGTAAGAATAAAATCAACCACAGAAACTACAAAAAATGTGGAAATTGAGTAATACACTTTTGAGCAATCCATGGCTAAGTAGAAGAAATTTAAAATGTCTTAGATTTAATTGAGAATGGAAATATGCCTTGCCAGCATCTAGGAATCAAAGTCCAGGTACTGCCACAAAGGGAAGGTTGCAGCTGCATGTCAACACCCTACCAGATCAGTCTCCACGAAGAACTGACTTAATGGTAAAGAATAGACTACACCCAAGAAAGTGAAGGGAAAGAATTAATAGCATTAATAAATAATAAATGCTGGTGAGGCTGTAGGAAAAGGGAATTAAAATGGAAGTTACATGTGCCATCATGAATAACGGCATGGAGATCGCTCGAATATTAAAACCGTAGCTGTCATTTATCTCCATGTGCCGTTTCCTTGCATGCTCCCCAAGCAACGAAAATCAAGATACTCTAGAGTTATCTGCAGACCCATATGTTTTGAATCCCAATTCCTAAGAGCTGGGCTATGAAATCAGCCCAGGTCCCCAGCTGCGGAAGTGTGGAAACGTTTAATGTTGCGTACATAGAAAAGTATCCTTCTGGCATTAAACAGTAAGACTATGACATCTTCAGGGAAGTGTATTATATGAGATAAGCCTCAGAAAGACAAACATACATTTTCTCTCAGGAGACAAGGAGAGTAAGCAGGGAGAGGAACACAGAGGGTGGGAGATAGAGACAGAGAGAGAGAGAGACAGAGACAGAGAGAGACAGAGACAGAGAGACAGAGACAGAGAGACAGAGAGAGAAAGACAGACAGAGACAGAGACAGAGAGAGACAGAGAGAGAGATGAAAATCTGAAATTTGACCACTAGAGGAAATGAATGGAAGGAAAAGGAAGGCAAAAAGACATAACGATGGAATTTATTGAAATATAATAATCACATGCACTCATGAATCTGTCGAAGTGTGACCAATCAATACATATAGTTAATTTGCATTTTAAAACCCAAAAATTACACAGCTACTTGAAGTACAGAATCACATTCAAAGCTCTTTATGCTGTAGTGAAGTATAATCATAGTTTTTACTGTCTGGCAATCACAAACAAAGACCACAATCAGACCTCAAAGGGCACTTGTTTGACAGACACGATCAAAGCCACTCTGCACGGAAAATGACCAGATTATTAGAATGATTCCTACTACCATTGTCCATCTTCACTGGACATCTTCATTATCCAGCACTTGCATTTGCTAGTCTCTATATTCTGATTGGGGGAGAAAACGCACTTCTACATTCCTGAGCTGGCTTCCCTTGAGTTCCCTTTCAAATTTACCCATCATTGATTCACACTGGGAACCTACAGGGCTCAACATATAATCGTATGGATGGCTGATCTGTTATGGTTAATGAATATCAGACAAAGGAAAACACAAGAGGCCAAACCCCTAAGACAATTAGGCCTGAGCATACAGGAGTCACCTAATGCCTCCCACAGTAGGCTGGGAAATGCTATGCAAGCAACACTCTCTACCAAGGAAGCTCCCTGGTGACTCAGACTCAACATTTATGTCAGGATCAGTTCCTGTGTATAAATGCTTTGCATAGCATCTTGCAATATGCCAGATGCCTAGAAGGAGACCAGGTACTATGCAAAAACCACACTGCTTGTACAAACTTCTAGGCAGAGGAAACTGCTCTTGCCATCTCAGATAACAAAAATGAAGGCCCAGGTTCCAGAGGTTGGGCTTTGAAGCTGACATCTGAAGGACAACTGTCTCAGAATTGCAGGTTAGCTCCTCTACAGATGCCAGTGTGAAAACGTGGTGACAGACTGATGAGACGGCTACTGTGGGAGAGCTAGGCCAGGAGTGGGGAGAGAGCCGGCTCTACTGCACGGGCTGGAACATGACCAGATTTTGCAGGTGGCTGCACTTTGTTGGAAAGCAGTACAAGACGCTTTGCTCTTTGCTTATTGCAGAGAGCATCTGGATAAGCAGGTACAGCTCATCGCATCAGGACTGGGGATTTCTGTTATCTCATTGGGCATAACTTAGAACAGAGACATAGAAGACAGATTCTTCAACACTACCATGAGCAGGCTTAGGTCTAGATGCAGAGGAACACCGAAATGCAGGCGCAGGGCTCTTGTCTCATCTAACTTAAGAGCTGTCCCAGGAACCTGTGTCATGTGGTCAGTTGATGTGAGCTCATCCAGTTGGCTAGGGCTATCACTCCATTGCTTTCCTGGCTAGATCCCTGCATGGGCTTTCAGCTGACCTGGAAATCACTTGACTTATCTTTTTAACCCATCTGATCATTTTAAAAAGCTATTTTTGAAAGGAAAAAAGAAAAAACAAACTTCTTGCTTCCATCCCTCATCACTCTCTTCAGGATGTGTTATGGTTCTTTTTGCCTTTTTAAAATATTCTGGTTAGAATTAACCACTTTAATTTATTTGCTTGCAAGGCAGTCTTTCTACTGAGTCTTTCTTTATGGTTTGGGCAAGACAAATTGAATGCCAGTGCTAATACATCTTTAAAATGCTGAATACCTGTTTTCTGAGAGACTTTCTTGATGCCAGGAAACTAATGTCCCTGAGTGTGGCAGAGCCACACCGCAGCCTGTGGCCTTGTAATTCTGTTTGTGGTGTAATGCCTTTCACACTGTCATACCAGGAAAGTCATGAGGACTATGAGAATGTACATTGCTGATTACTCTATTCAATTTGTATTTATTGATAACCTAATTTGTACCAGACTGTCTGTGGATATTGTAATGCAAAAACCTTTCTTCTAGATAATAAATTTTAAAGATAGGAGATTTTTAAAAATAAGAAAACAAAATAATTGTATATGTAGTCATATGGACCTTGAATAATGCCAAGTATCTATCAATACCATGACCAAAAAAGCAGAATTAATGGAAATAGAAAAATGAGGTGCTGGGATAATGCACTTCTTTTGGGCAAAGCAGGCCTGCAACATAACAGGAAGGGGCCGCATATGCACACAGCAGAAGTCAATGAGGCACGTAAGCTTGGAGGGCAAGCGCTGCAAGGAAAGTGAAAACGTCCTGAAGCAGGTTCCCAAACTACAGGCTACAAAAGAAGTCAGTGTGACTTGAGCAGAAGGAGTTACGAGAAGAAAGAATCACACAAGGCCTGAGAGGAGCCAAGACGAAGAGGCCCTCTTAGCCCGGGGCGGGAGCCATTTCCACCAAAACACATTTTTACTCAGGTTTTCAGTAAGGAGGGGGCTATTTGGCGTTTTTGAAAGTAGCATCATGATGAGACTTGGATGTTAAAGGACCCGCTGTCGGCATTGTACAGCAAATGGCTGGAAACCCAGACATGTTGGAGCACACCTGTCTTCCCCACACCTGGGAGGCTCAAGCAGGATGGCAAGTTCAAACTCAGCCTGAGCTCAAAGATTTAGATTGACTCTGTCTCTAAATTTAAAAAAAGAAGGTGATGGGTGTACAGCTGAGTAGAATGCCCTGTGTTCAATCACCAGTAATGCAAGAAAGAAAGAAATTATACTTTGAAAAGACCAGGATGGAAGCACAGATATATTCTAGGAAACTACTGAAGTAATTTGAAACTTCAAAATATTTTTTATTTTAATAGGTTCATTGAAGTGTTTTTTATTTTTGTTTGTTTGTTTTTGGTGGAACCTAGGATTGAACTCAGGCCCTTGCACTTGCCAGGGAAACNTTCAAAGAATAATTGAGAAGTGCATTTCCTTCTCTTTAAGAAACACACACAAGAAGGTGGTAGACCCTGTCCTAAATACATAAACACACATACACACACACACCACACACATACATGTAGGCAGAGAAGCGGATAGAAGAGTCTAGGCTTAATATCATTAAGCAGTGACACAAGTTTGCAAAGTGGATTCTTCAGTTTTCCAAATGGGAAAAAAATGTCTAACTCAAATTGTATGATTATAACTTGCATCATTTGTTTCTTCCTTTTTCTCTTTTCTTTCTTTCTTCTTTCTTTCTTTCTTTCTTTCTTTCTTTCTTTCTTTCTTTCT
>NDGM011195643.1:0-10713 GCA_002564305.1 Octomys mimax
TGTCTTGTCTTCTCTTCTCTTCTCTTCTCTTTCTTTCATTCATTCGTTCATTCGTTCTTTCTTTTTTTTTTGGAACCAGGGATTTTACTCAACTCCCTGGCCCACCCACCATAATTTCTTACCATCTTTTCATGGGGAAAAGATTAGCTGATGATTTGGTTTTATAATCTCATCACAAAAAAAATACACTCCATATACATATTCAGTTTCATCTTCGCAATTAGTAATGGTCACATATTCTTTTTACTGTTATCTTCAATATTTGCTTCTATTCATGAAAGGGTTTCATTTTTTGTGTTTGATATTCTAACTTTGGTAAAACATAATTTAATTCTCAGATATTTTAGGTCAGCATATTCTAAACACATTCCTCTTTATATGAGAGGATGGTTACAGAACAAATAGAAACATTTTATGAGAATAGAGTTATACTCTCTCTTTGCTGCTTACAGGTAAATATGAGGTAATGCTATCTACATTGTGCTATCCAGCAGGTCAGGAGTAAATGCAGTTCTAGAACAAGAAGACAAGAGAGAGTTCTCCAGAAAAGTCTGATGAGGCTGAAGATGCAAATTTTACTTTTGTCTAAAGTCACTGGCAGGAGTATATTTACAAAGCAAATCTCCATAGGCAAGGGAGATTTCTATTGTAGTCCTCTGATTTTAAGTTGTTTTCTATTTTTAAAACACTGAGAATATTAAAAGTTCCATGGAGTGTAGAATCTTAGAGAAGTGAGCTTGAACATTGAAGAGAATAAAACTCTAAGTTTTTATTATTTTCCCATCTTGGCTGTTTGTTAGCTACTGTGTGTGTCTTTGTTTTTTGAGGCTACTCAGAGCAGATAACACTAAAACTGTACCAAAACATGAACATAGTTTGCTATTAAATGTCTCAAAATTGAACCATGATAAATAAATAGCTTAAATGTAAAGAAGTCAAATCTACATTAAAATTTAGTGTGTTACAAATTCTACAGCTTGTGTGACTTTTCCCTCATCAATCAATGAAACTTCTCTGAGCAATTCTTTGAACTTCTATACAATATGTCACATGTACTTTAGACTATGTTCACTCAGGGTTTTCCCTAGGCACCAAACTTGGACACCTGAATGAGTGGTGCATTGTTCACACTTCCCACAGAGAGGATGCTGTCCTGCTCTGTGATCCTGCCTCTGGAGCCCTTTCTCCTCTTCTTAACAGCTGAGTCCTGTTTCCCATAGGCATCCGAACTAGTACAGTTTAGATTTTGAGAGTCTGTGCATGAAAGATTTCCCTTCAGAAAGACATTATGGCAAAGTAGTGGAAACTCTAAAGATTGAGACCTGCTGGGTGGCCTGTCTTCAGGTCTTGCGGGTGTGTCTGGTCCTGAAAGGAACCATAGGACCTAGGTCCCTTTGTTTCCCTGTATGTAATTTGCTCCCCTGTCATGAGCTGATTACACTATACTCCCTGCCATGATGTGCTGCCTTACCACAGTCCTACATTAACGAGGGCATGGACTAGGTCCTTTAAAACTCTGAGCCAAAATAGACTTCTTTCTCTTTAGAAGTCTATTATCTCTTATATTTTGTTATAGTGATGGAAAACTAACATGATATTTTATTTAGATTGGGTATATGTTTTCTGTTGGTTCTGTGTTTCTTCATATTTATAGGTAAAAAAGATAATGCTTATTCAAACTCATCTTATAGTTGATGGAATGTTCAGATGGTTTCTATTATTTTTGGCTCATGTAGTGTACACTTAATATGACATTATTTCTTTGAGTGTAGCAAAACGTGATTATGTTTTGTGACATATTAGTAGGTTAAGTAGGGCTTCAAATTAGTTACATTTTATTAATAAAAAAGGAATATTGTTCAGGGCAGATGAGATAGCTCAGTGGACTTAGCACCTGCTCAGGCAAGCCCAGGGACAGGGTTTGATCCTGGCACCACACACACACCAGCCCCACCCTTGAGCACACTGAGCCTGCCAACGAGTCCAGGCGTGGTGGTGCATGCCTATAATCCCAGCTCTGGGAGCCTGTCATCCTAGCCTCTGGGAGGCTGAAAAGAGGAGGATCACTACAAGTCCTAGCTGCATAGTGAGACCCCGTACCAAATGCATTTAAAAGAAAAAAAAAGATAGAATTGTTCTTAGCGGGCCCATCTTAGCCAGACGAGCCAATTAAAAGAGGGCCTAGAAGTAACAGGCTTTGAAGAAATGAGGTGGCAAGATGTTGTGGTCAGTGTTTACAAGGGAATAGATTTAATACAGGACACATAACTTATAGGATTATTTTATAATATTCACCAAAAAAGTCAAATGCCAAAGAGCACAAGGGATCTGCTCACATATGAGAGTTCCAAAGGATCCATCTAAGGGCCTGTATTCTTTCTTTCTTTCTTTCTTTTTTTTTTGTGGAACCGGGATTGAACTCAGGACCTTGTGCTTACCAGGGAAGCACTTATTCCACTGAGCCATCTCCCTGGCCCCAGGGCCTGGATTGTCACTAGAGCTTATGACAATGTCTCATGTGAGTTGATATCAAGAACCTTCCCCAAAGGCCAGTGGTGGAAGCTGCAAAGTCTGTGTCAGTCAAATGAAGAATCTATGCCTTCTGGGAAATCTGCACCAGAGCCAGGAATCAATGCTTGAAGTAAGGACCAGAGCTTTCACAAAGAGAACCCCAGCCATCCTCAGCGATAGTGAGGACAAAAGTTCCTCTGACAATGGAAAAACCTGAGTCAACTCTAGGAAATCCAGCACAACAAGCTTCTCTGAGAGAATCAATAGCACCCCATCTTCCCCTCCTGTTCTTTTTGATGCCATTGGCAACAGTCCTCAGGTGGGCCTTCTGCACACAGAGCCAAGCTGATTCAGTTCAGCGGGGTGTCACAGGTTGTTCATTAGTTAATCTACTACACAAAACTTTCACAATTGCAAGGAAATTACTTCTGCCTGCAAGTATTCTAGGGATCCACTTAGACCTGACTGTATCCATCATAACTGCTATGATTGCTCCTGAGTGACCTTGGCCTGTTTTCCCAGCATACTATAAATAAAATCACTAGAGTGGTATACGGAGACTGCAATCTTTGATGTTCTCAGCACCAGGAATACACCTTATATCTCCATGACAAACACCCTGAGATAAATCAGGTATGTTTTAGCTTGCATGGAGCTCACCTTTACAATACATAAACTAATTTTCCTGATCAATACATAAACTACTTTTCTTCACTTAGGACTCACTAATCTTGTTGCTGCCCTTTACTATACTTCTGGCACTAAATCACCAAGAAGTTCTTCTCTGCAGTTTTGAATCTATCTCCCTATTTCATTGGTCTCTTCTCCCCTTCCACATATGATTATCACTTCTTTTACATTGGATTTTCTAGAAACAACCAGGTAAGTTTCAAAGAGGCTTTAGTGCATAGTGCCAGCCAAAATCTTTATCTATTTGTTGCAAGATCTTGAGCAGAAACATGTGCTCAATTTGTTTCTGGAACTCTGGTCTGGGGTCACAAATAATGGGTGTTGTTTTAAGTCCCTAAGTTTATAATTATTTGTTGTACAATAAAAAAATAAATTGACTATGCTTCATTATTGGGACTTTGTCTCAGTTACTTTTTTCTTGTTGCTGGGGCAAAAGATCTGACATCCAAAATTAAAGAAGGAAAAGTTTATTTAGTTCACAGTTTGTGGAGGTTTCCATCCATACTCAGCTGGTTCCAAGGCAGATTGGCACATAAAAGAAGGAAGCAGTTCATGGAAGTGGAAAACAGCAAAATGGCAAGAGCAAAAAGGAGGAGTAGAGGCAACGACAGCCACATAGAGCGAGTCTGCCTCCCTCATGTTGCATTCAGGCTGTCCGCCCCAGCCAGGGGTAGCACTCACAACCATAATCCCAGCACTGGATGATGAATTAATCATAAAATCTAGAAGTCCACCCCATAATTCCACGAGGCTTTTGGGGGACAACTAGACACAAACCATAACAGACTTCAGAACCGTAATATGTCAGAACTTCTTAATTTATACATTTTTCCAGTTTCTACTTTAGTTACCTTTACACACAATTCTTGTCCTCCTTCTGCAGCCTGATTTAAAAGAATCGGCTCCTAATAACTAGTGTCAATAACTCTAAATGCATCAAGGGAGTTAGAAAACATTCTGACCCACTTACAGTGCACTTTGTCTAAGGCACACACATGCACATGCATGCACAAACACACACACACACACACACACACACACAATGGTAACCAAGACTACTCTAATGTAATCAAGTGATAAAATATTATGTGGAGAGATATCAATTGATATGTAATATGGTAGTTGTCTTTAGACTGGAGTGAGAAAATGAAGACAATATAGAATCAGGAGACCCAGAATGTTAATCTGGGTTACATAGACAAGTCAAATGATTGATTCGCTTGTCATTTTGATTCTCATGACAAGTATTGCTTATCTTCACACCATTTTGCCCAGCAAGCAAAAATGCAGACTCAGAATCTGTATTAAAACATCTGTGCTATTACCTGAAATTAACTTATAAGAAAAGTAAGAACAAATAGGTCATATTAAAGGTAAGTGCCTCACTTATATAATGCTAAGGAATTTTATTTTACCTAAAACATTAATTGAACACTGTTTACGTGATAATTATATAGTGAGGGTACTGCAGTAAATAAGAAAATTCAGAGTAATTATAACCCTTGGGAACATTTTTAAAAATTTTGCCTGTATACAAATTATTTAATACTTAATGTGTATTTTAATTCATAGAGCACAAGTAAGTTCCAATTTATATTTTAGTCTGTATAGAAAGTGAATTACTAGAAGTCTTTCAGTAATTATAAAAAAAATACTGTGAAAATTTAGCTGTCATTGTTAGTCACAATCTAGATGCTCAGAAGTATATAGTGACTGGTAAACTGATATTCTTAGTTAAATGGTGTTTGAAAGAAAACACATTGAAATCAGATGGGATATAAAATTCAATGATTTGAATGGTTGTATCAGACATAAAACTATAGTAATATAAGTATATAATTATATACATATATGTTTTATATGAAGATTATTTTATAATTCTAGTCTTAAAGTCCAAATATATCTGTCTTTAAAATTAAAACCTCCATCTCCTGCTAATTCAATACTTGAAATTTCCCATAATCTACTTTATCTTTTCTTAGCAGCTCTTGTTTTCCAAAATATTATTTATTTAATTATCATGTCTATTGTTTATTGGTTGTCTCTCCACCCTAGAAATCAATTACAATGAAAGTAAAACTAGAGTCTATTTTGTTGAATGTTGAGGCTCAATTTCAGACTCAAAGTATTTTTGAAATATTTAAAAAAAGAATGTTTAGAAATTGTGACAGTTATATTGGACTGTGGTATATTTATATGACGTATGTGAATATATAAAATATATTTATCTATGTATACAATATACAAAATATATGTACTATATATAATATCTTTGCTCTCAGGTCTTAAATGAAAGTTATTGAAATATTAAATGAAATTTTATATTGAACTGAGAATTTAGCTAGAAAAGAAGTTAGGTAACCATGCATCTTTCAGACCCACTATCAGATATAATGCTAGTTTATTTACATGTTCTGAGCTGTGTACAAAAAAAAGAAAGTTAAATATTTAGTAAAATGAAGGCTGAAAAATTCTATGAACACTTGTCTCCACAGTAGCACTCTTCAAAACTCAAGCGACAAACCTGAAGTTAAAACAAATGAGAAAAGATAGGGTAGAACTGAGGGAAAGCCTTTGACATGTTACAATACTAATTACCTGGCAAAAAGCATCCCAGTGGGCAACGTGGAGAAATTAGTTCAGAATCACTCATTTTCAGCATAACTTGAGCTTCCTAATTCTTAACTGTGAAGAGCTACCCTGTGCATTAAAGATGGTACCTCTACCACCAGAAAGCCATAGGCATCCTCTACGCCAAGTGATACAAGTACAAATGATTTCAGACACTGCTGACTGGTCCATAAGGGGTAACAACAGTATCATTCAGTCGTTATTACATAATATTTTATAATGTAATAAAATATAGTAGAAGTGTTGAAGGGAGAAACAACTTTTGAGTAAGATATTTTATGAATAGTAAATGTTAGACTTATTAAGTCATTTCCATCCAGTGAACATTTATAAAGTCCTATAACTGTAACTGTTATGACTTCAAAAGTCCAATACATTTCTTTTCTTTTTCTTTTTTTTTTTTTGTGGAACTGGGCATTGAACTCAGGCCCTTGTGCTTGCCAGGGAAGCACTTATTCCACTGAGCCATCTCCCAGGCCCTTAAACATTTCTTTTTTAAATATCTCTAAAATACTGACCCCTGTACCTGCTTGCAGGCACGTTAATCTGCTGAGCTATTTGGCCAGCTGGACAGATATTTTTGGACTGTTAAGATTGAAGGATTATAAGATACTCTTCAAGATAAGGCCATATAACTCTGCTCTTTGTCAAACGAATAGTAGGGCCACAGGACGTTTACATTTTCATAAGATAAATTATTTTAATAGAAAATAATTTGTAAGATACAGAAGTAAGTGCTGAAGATGCAATGATTAATATAATAATGTTATCCATCTCCATAATATTTATCCTTGTGAAAAAGATATATTAATCCAATTCTCACAGAATGGATATAAATGCATAACTTTATAACTACCTAAAGGAAAATGTTTAACAATTTCAGTATAGTTGTACATTTTGTTCTGCTATAACAGAATACAGTATCCAAAAGTGGGTGATTTATGGACAAAATTTGCTATCTGAAAGTTGTGGAGTTTGGAGTCTCTAAGGTCAAGGCATTGGTAAATTCCATGCCTGGTGAGCCTATTCTTTTCATCCAAGATATTACATTTATTGCATGCTGTGTCCCCGGTGGCAAGGAAGCCTGGATCTTCATATGACAGTGGTAGGAAAGGTGAAAGGCTAGACTGCACTTGTCCTTTTGTAATGGGACTACTTTCACCAGGAAGATGAACCCTTTGTGCTCCATAACCTGCCAAACAACTCACCTTTCAGCATTGTGAACATGAAGTTTAGAGGAGACAAATCTTGAAATGCAGTACTTTCTTATATGGTCTGGAACTCAAAGCTGCAGTGTAAGTTAAGGATATACATTTGTGACATGTACTTTAAAATTTGATAAAGAAAGGAGCTAAAGTTGTTATGTACACATTAGTAACTTCCCATAAAGAATGTAAATATTATGTACTCTACATATATTAATTAATTTAAAATTGATGCACATATTATGTAATGAGAAGTTGTATTAGTTCTACTATTTTCATGTAAGGCATAGTAAAGTTAAATTCTTTTTTTTTTGTGGAACTGGGGATTGAACTCTGGCCCTTGCACTTGCCAGGGAAGTCCTTATTCTGCTGAGCCATCTCCCCAGCCCCCCTAAGTAAAGTTATTCTTGTAAGAGAATAGTGAAAAGTTTTATTTCAGCTCACCTGGGAAATGTTTATCTGAGGCACAATCTATACAAGTCTAGCCTGCATGGCATCAATGTACTGTACACTGTACATGAGTGTTGTACCTTGGTTTTGATAAAGGCCAGTAGCAGGGAAAATTCCAACAGCTTCACACTGAACTTGGGGTCAGTCTTCCTTATTGGCATTTCTCAGAATAGGAAGGTGGAACTTGCCTTTTGTGCTTCAAACCAAAAATAGATGAATACATGTCCTTGATCATAGTTGCAATGCCAATTGCTTGTAGTTGGCTTCTAACATTTTGCCATGAGTTTTATAATATCTATTCCATGAGGTCCAGCATTACATTGTAGGTAGACATACTGTGATGTTTCCATGTTTTTTGCTTTTTGTTCAAATTTTAGGTCTATATCTAATCCTACTTTTTCTTTGTAGTTTTTTGAAGAGCTTCCAAAAACTAAAGAAAATTATGTCAGGGCTCATAGGGAAATTGTTTTACATGTGGAGAATTTCAGTAAGGAAATCATTCTTAAGAGTTCCCAGGAGATGCTGCTTGGGAAATTTTATGGGGCTATACATGTAATTACCTTTCTCTGAATACAAAGTAAGTATCGGTCTAGCAATAAAAATGTAGACACACTTTTATGATTTGTGAGATTATCCTTACAAAGACAAGCTATCTTACAATAATTTTAAAGGTTCAAATCTAAGTTTGAATTTATACGCTAGAGCCTAATATGCCAGGGCACAGTGGGACATCCATACTTGCTCATGAAGAATGTGAATCAAAAATCTTCTGAGTAAAGGAAACAAATAGAAATATAAAAGGACTGATGAATTTAGCTTCCTTCACACCTATTTATATATATGATAATTTTATTTTATTTTTAAAAATGAAACAATGAAATTCATTTAGCATGCCTATTAAATATAATTTTGCAATTTACTCAGTCAATTTATAGATACAAAAGGTACCGAAGAGGGGAGCACAGAGAATATTGTTCCAAGACGGATATACTTATGTTAGACATTGAGTATTATTTTTTTCAGTTTAAGATATTTTCAAATGCCAATTTAAATAGTGTTGTACAATTGTAATATTATATATGTGTATATTTACATATATTTCTAGGAGGATTTACATTTTACATTTAAAATACCTTTTCTCTAATTATTTGCTGAACTCAAACCAATCTAATACCAATTGATGATGAATTTAATGATCTTTATATTGTCATGCAGTGTTGACAAGGGCAAATATTAAGGACTTTGTTGACTTGCCAATACATCAGGATTAATTTTTCTATTTAATCTCTCATTCATTCTACCTCACCACATCTTTCCACGTATGATTTTGGAAGTATATGATAAATTATGTGATAATAGAAAAACAGACCTAAGTGTTATAAAGAAAAGTTAAGAATGACAAATATAAGAAGGGAGGCAGCATATTATATGGTGGCCTTTTAAAATTCCAGTGAAAATGATAGACTATGATGGTTAATCTTCTTGTTGCAAACTGACCATAAATGGAACTTTCTGAAATATTGAGCCAATTAAATTTTTCCTCTTCACAGTTGCAGGTATGAGGTATATTGTTCCAGCAATAGAAAAATATGACCAAAATAGAAAACTGGTGCCAGAGAAATGGAGTTGTGCTGTAACTATGCCTGCTCATGTGTCTTTAAATCTGGTTTATGAATGATTTAAATCTGATTTAGAAATGTTTGGAGATGAAGGATATAGAAACTCTGGAATGGTGTGATCAGAACTTCTTACATGATTTTTGTTACAGGTCAAAAACACAAAATAAGGACAGGGATATATAGCTCTGTGGCAAAAGCTCCTGCCTGGCATGCACAAGGTCCTGAGTTTGAGCCCTGGTCCCACAAAAAATAAAATTAGAAAAATAATTTGGGCTGGGGAGATAGCTCAGTAGAATAAGTGCTTGTCTGGAAAGCTCAAGGTCCTGAGTTCAGTCCCTGGTACCAGAAAAAAAAGACAAGCACAAACTACTAACAGGAATGTAAAAACAGGATCAAGATGCTTTATGTGTGAACAAAGACTCTCTTTGGAATTGAACTACAGGCCATTTGTTTTACATTCTATCAAATAACCTGTTAACATTTTTTTCTGTGTAATAAAAAGCCAAACTTAAAAGTGGTGATAAGTTTATCTGATGGAGAATGTTTCTAGGCAGCCCAATGTTCAGGCAATGGCATGGATACTGTTCGCTACTTTGTTCTAGATTTATAGTAAAAATTGACAGCAAAAGTCAGAACAAGAAGATTTGAAAAACAGAATATATGCAGAAAAGAAATGTCAAAGAAGATCTGGTTGCTGAAAAGATTAGCATCATTAAAAAGAAATGTACAGTACTTGAACTGGTACAAGAAGAAAGATGACCTGAGTGTACTTCAAGAATCAGCGAGACTCCACACAGAGCAGCCTACAACACTCAAAAGTAAATCTTTCACTTATGAAGAGAACACCTAGATCCCTAGTTTTAGAAGGGTTGGATAGAAAAATTGGCCACCCAGGATTCATTTTTTTTTTCCAGGATTCATTTGACTGTGCTTAATTGTCCAGGCATTCAGAAGCCAGTCTGGTTATAGTGAGAAGGCTAGTACTTATTCAGGCAAAGAATTTTCATCGTCCAGGTACACTGTCTATTTATTCATGCAGAATGCAGAGGTGTGGTATCTGGGTTGCTTCTATTTAAGTGTTAAAGGAAGGCTTTGCAGTCCAGGTAATTTTTTCCTGATAGGGAAGTCTATGATGGTGTAGAGTTGAGGCCAAATTTTTAATGGACACCACAGGAAGCTGGAGAACTCAGAAAAATATGATATCTGTCCAAGTAAGACACAAATAGCATCCACAGCTCAAGAGAGTAATTCAAGCTCCATCATTCATGATGTGGCTACTGAAGCTCTCTGGAATTCATTTCTTACCACCATATTCCCTGGACAATTCAAGTTTTAAAATTTGTCTTGTTGCTTTTCAGTTTTGTTTTAGTATTTTCTTTTTCTTCTATTACTCCATTTTGGAATGGGATTGTTAGCTGTGTCATAGAATCTTGGGATAATAGAACTTACTTTTTGATTGTTTCAGAGATTCACAGCTAAGAGTTTGAATTGACTCTCAGAGAAGATTTAGACTTTTTCAACATACAAGAACTAGTGAGACTTTATTGTGGGAGGCACAATAACTCCAGGCCTCCAATACTATTGCAAGTGAGTCTTTCTAAATCCTG
>NDGM011195646.1:0-15719 GCA_002564305.1 Octomys mimax
TTAAAAACTATTTAAAATTGTGTTGCAGTTCTGCTTTGCTGTTTAATAAAAAGCTGTTTCAGAGATTGTGTTTTGATATAGTTCCTTAAGTAAATGAGATGATAGGAAGAGAGGGTGGTGTGGTGTATTGGTTAACTGTTATAAACAGTGTATCTTAAGTATCTGGCTGAGTCTTTAGGGAAATATTTTAGTACTAATATTACAGCATGTGATACATAGGTTAGAACATATAAGCAAAGTGTTGAAAGAAAAGGATGCAAGAGCTCCAGGAAAAAGTAGGTTCTAGTCAGGCCAGCTACTGTAATGTGAGAGCCAGTGATATCAAACACAGCTGCATCTCCGCCAGCAGGGGTTCTGCGTGAACATTCCAGGCTGGTCGGCTTTGCTGCACACAGTTCCCTGTAGGTACTGAAGATGGCTCTGCCTTTGGCCACCTTGCTTCCCAAGTCACGCTAATCACTGATACTCTAAAACAAAACAAACAAAAAAATTAGCATGCAAGTGCACATCTAGCCAAGTTTTTATGGTCTGGACCTAGAAATGGTCATGTTTTCCTGCATTACAGTTGTGTGGAGACTCAGTTACATCTAGAGGACTAAGAAATGCAGTCGCTTGCCTGGGAAGACACATTTTAGCTACACCTTTACTCCTAGAAGTAGGTGCTTTTGCTGGCCTTAGGCATAGCCTTCTTTTCTTGCTACTAAGTAATTGTTCCCTCAAGTAGAAAGTACTCAAATCCTCCTTAGCCAGTTCATGGGTTAGCTCAAAATCCAGGCTATTAAGATGCATCAGTTAGTTTTTAATGGTTATAGATTTCAACCTCTAAACTGGTAGGCCATTTACAAGTGCTGTCCCTGATTTATAATCCAGTAGAAGACAGTAGCTAAATACTCTCAATTTGGAAAGTGAGATAAAATACTCAGAATACAAGAAACAAATGCTTAGAGACCTTGTGAAGATTCTGTCTGTAGTAGTTGTCACATTCCTCAGACCTAGATATGGACCTGTTTCACTGACCTTCATGACTTTCCTACTGAAAAGCAATTCCATTCTGATTTTCCCCATGGCAACACCTGAAGTAGGAGCGGGGAGTGCTCCTCCATAGAAGTGTGAAAACCTTTCACTTGCTGCTGGTCTGAGCTTGCTGCCCATCTTAAAGCCAAGCTCACATTTCTTTTGCAGTTTAATTCCCTAAGACACTCAAGCCTTTATAGGCTTCTAGGTTCTGTATGTCAGGAACCGCAATGAAGCCTTTTCTAGCCCAGATTCCCAAAGCGTTTGCTTCGTCACAGTCCTGCCTCTCGTTAATGGAGGCTATCTAGGACTAGCTGAGAATAACACTGCACTGAGTGCTGTAACCATATTGCTACACGGCCAGGACTCCACAACTGCCGGAATGGTTTCACTAGGCTTCTTGGCTGTGTCCCACATCTGAGAGTGACAGTTTTGAACCTCTGAAGGCAGCGGTAACTTTCTAATGCAGTAAGTTCTGATATCTAAACTCTATTCCCTTACATCTATGTCTGAAAACTGCTGAGTACTTTTTGTGATACCTTGTTACAAGCATCAAGGAATAGCTAGCTAGTCATTTAACATTCTGGCAGTTTCAACTGCTTCTAGTACTATCATCCTAATAGGTGACAAAATATTGCCTGAAATGCTGCAACCCACCTGCTTGTCATGTTTATGGTAGGCAAATACCATACATATTTTGATTTTCTATATTGGAAATACAGATGGCAAGCGTGCATAAGGACTATTTTAGTTTCTCACAAAAATGTTCCTTTACTCAATTTTACACAAGCTGTTCAGCCTTTTCTCCAGGCCTCATCTTTGCTTTTTTTATGTATTTAGTACAGGGTCTCACTACACAGATCAGACTCATAGTGATCCTCCTGTTTTCAGCCTCCCAAGCACTGAGTTATAGGTGTGCGCCACCACACCCTGTCTCAATGGCTGTCTCAGCGTGCCCTGGGGGGCGGGGCCAGCACAGGCCTCATCTTGAGGCCATCTTGCCTGTCTCGTCCAGTTTACCAAAACCCCTGCTAAACTAGTTTAGAGGAGTCCCCATCCTCAATAGCTGCTCACCCTCCATAGTTGATCAAACTCTTCAGTCCCTTACCTACCATGTCACGTCATCCTGGCCTACCTTCAGCAAGGATCTTTAGCAAGGATCCCTTTGCCTTCAGGTTTCCTCTTAAGAAGATTGCACTCACTGACAGCTTTGCTGTTCACTGAGTATACTTTGGTGTTACCTGAGCCTGATTTCTCTCCCTGTTATGACAATCTTGACATTTATCACAACGGTTCTGAAGATGTGTCAGAATAACTTTCAGTAAGTGTCAAAATATTTTTTTCTTTAATACTCTCTAAGCTTACTGATGGATTGCACGGAAGAACCATCACACTAGTGAAACACTGTGTGCTGTTGAAACTCTTAGCATAATCATGTGGCCCTCTTAGAGCACGAGGGTGGCGCCTCAAGAACATGATTAATGCCCTTATAAAAAAGAAGATAACGAGACTGGAGTAGTCTGCTTCTAGGGAGAAGCTTCACCAAAACTTTACCTGATTTGGCTTCCAGCCTCCAGAACTGTCAGAAATTCCTGTTGTTTGCAAGCCACCATTGTATGGCATTTTATAGCAGCTTGAACAGATTAGAGGCACACCTTTCCTCCATCCAAAATTGTCCCTTTGTCTTCCCTTTGGACATTACTTAACAGCAAGTCACTACAGATCACAATCTATAGGATGTGATCAGTTCAGTTAATACTAAATAAATACAAATTATGGCTTATGTGTCTTCAGATTTCCACCACTAATTTATGAAAGTTAGAACATGGCAGTGGAGAAGGGTATGTAATGTACTTTCAATTGTCCCTCTGAAGCAGGATGTAAATAGTCTCCTGGGCTGTGCTTGGCTTCTGTTAAGTCAAAGGCGCAACTAGAGCTTCGAGGTCTAAGTGGTACCTGTGGAAGTAGGACAGGCCAGCCCAGAGAAGGGTGTGTGTTCAGGGAGGGATCCAACTCAATCAGCTCTAGAGATTGAGTATTAAAGAGGCTCTGTGGCTCAAAGGTTTAAATCTCCTATACCTGGTACTTGTTCCACAAAAGATTTTAAGTGGAACAGCACAGCTTAGGGACTTTGGTAAGTACTCTAGCAGGAGGAGTAAGAACAGTCGCTACTCCCATCCTCACAGCCTCGAATCTGTAAAGGTAAAAAACAAAATAAAAATACAAAGCAGGATGAACTCATACTAGCCACAAGAATCTCATAATAATAAAGACTCTCCAGTGATAATCTGTGTTAAAATGGTATAATTTAAACCATAAAAATATGTAAATTTTATTTTCAAGAGCCATGAATGCACAGGAACTTTGTGAATGGGGCAGACTACTCTAGCATGAAACAGTTATAAAAGCTCAAGGGAAAGGCTGTACACCATAAGCCTGTTGTCACTGTATTCCAATGTAAAATACACAACATTACCCAGTAGTTCTGTGAATGACAGATGTTTTACTAATGTTTGGTCACCAAATCACCTATTCAATAGAATCTATATATGAACAACTGACTGTATAATTTGACATAAACAGAGTCAAATACAGTACTCTCAATTGCTGATATAATCAAACAACCATAAGAAAGTTTATTGCATTTAGTTCTGTGCAACAGAACACACTCATTTTTATTATAAAACTATCACTTATCTTGTTATAGTCATTTAAGTGGAAATTCCAATAACTGACCTTTCGAATAGCAGTAAGATTGCTACATATCGTTTTGCTTGGTATAAACCTAAACTGTCTTCAAACTATTACAGTTGTAATATCTTATAATATCAGTCTCATAAATCAGATATGTAACTTGCCACTTTTTTAAAAATTCCAAATTCAAAGATGATGTAACTTCAGTTATTTTTTTCCCCTGAAAAGAAAGACTGTATCTGAAAGAATAACATCGCTAGATATTTATAAATAGGATGTATAGATTGATTCCAGGTAAGTTCTGGCACAGGGACTCAAAAATGCCCAGCATGTCTCTCATGAACTGAAAACTTGAATGCAGCTCAGTCCTTCCGTACTCTTCTTTTGCGCAGTGACTTTATTGGTCCATCTCCAGATCCTGTGTTTTCATCTGCTTCCTTCATCTACAAAAATAATTTAAGAAATGATAGTACATAATAGATTCATTCTCTAAGATACATGTTTTAAAGATCAAATGCTACCTAATGCATGTGGCTTCATGCAGCTGATCAAAAATGTGTACATTGGATGATTACATTTCTAGACTAACCATCTTTATCAGATAAGCACTGACAATATGTTAACAATTCCATTCAACATTTTATTTATGACTTAGAACTTGGTTTCAACATCATACTTAATGGTTATGTGACATATTCATTATATAATAACACTGACTATTCATTACAGTATTTCTACAGTGAATTGGTGAGATGGTTTTATAAGCCTTTTTCAAAACTTCTGATATACAGTACCTCCAGAAAAACTAGAAGAGATGAACGGAAAAGGAAATATCAAATGTATGTTCTGAGATTTTTAATTCTTGCCCTTCAAGAATGTAAATGAAGATGCTATATATTATACAAAATAAAAGTCATTATTAGTTGTAAAGGTTGTACTACACAAAATTTGACGTGCTAACTGACATATGCATAAGACTAAAAGCCTCAAAAGACGTAAGTAAGGTGTTTTACCTTGATTACCATAATTAAGAAATACACAAAACATTTTGTGAAACAAAAGTAGCCAGAATGTATTCAGGAAAAGTACAAGTGTCATATATTAAGAACATCACAGCTGAAAAATGACTTCAACAGAACTGCTACGTAAGAAAGGATTTTGATTTGGCGTCCCAAAAATATGGATATTCAACCTAGAAAATACTTCCCAACATCCCTTTAAAAACACAGGGAGTTAAGACCAGTACAGAGTAGGTATACTCAATAACCTTTAGAATACATTTAAACAACAAATCTCTTCAAAAAGATATAAAATAGATGTGAGCACAGGTGCCAGGCGAGGCAGAGCTACACTCCCCCTGCCTAATGAGAGGCAGCAGCATAGACTGCATACCATGTGGCTAAAGGACTTAGAGAAGCGGACAACGCGGGCTGTTGATTTACATGGGGCACAACAGCTCTGATGATTTCTGGTTCTATAAAATCTGGCTGAAAAAAAAAAGGTCATGGTAGAAAATGCCTTTGTGTATCAGGATGCAAAAAAGAGGTGACATGAAGTCAACAGAAAAAAGCCCTCATTTCATTAGGAATTTGGGAAAAACATCAGGAAGACTATTCATTACTCATGAAGTATTTCAAAACCTGAGAACAAAGTATTGAGAAAACTGGAGTGTTTTTACAAAAGCTATACAAAATTTATCTTGTCATGAAGGTGTCTGAAATGTTGAAATGATCTGTTTATTATACTTACTAATGTCGATTTTTCTACGTGGTTCTATTTTTACATTTTGTAAATCATAGGCTTAATCTTTCATCTTATTGAGCACTAAGAGATATGTTAGTCTTTATGCCTTTATTTATGGATATGTTTAGAATACAATATTGAGGCTCTTATGAAAGCTGGAAGAAATATGGCAAAAGTTCCTTCACAAACAAGTTCACCGCTTTTATTGAAATAATGCTTATGAGCCACATATCACACATAGAGACTTGCTCACCTCATCTTCTGATCCAGACTTATTTGATTTATTCTCCTCTTCTTGCCCTTCTATGACTTCAACTTCTTCTTCACTCTTTTGCTCAGGTTCACTTTCCTCTTCTAGAATACAGAGTTTATTAAAGACAAAACTCAATGAGAATTTTGCTGACATACAAGCAAGGGGATTTGTTTGAATTCAAAAATTTAAAATCAATTTCTGACTTTCAAAAATGTGCAAGTTGTAAGAACTCATTATTTTACCACTTTTTATAAAGAAGTCATCTTCCTTGAGGTAAGGCATGAGTTTATAGAGTACTGTAAGCAATATGAAAGCCAAAACTAACATCTTTTATGTTGATGTTTCAGGATTACGTCCCTTAATTTTTGGTTACTTGTGTATCCTTCAATATGCTAGTTGTTTACAACTTTGAGGACACTATTACCATTTATTTTTTTCCTTTACCAATTCTATAGATTCCATTTAACCAAACCTCCAACCTTGTCATCACCATTCCACCAAAACCTTAATATTCCCTCAGAACTATAGAAAATAAAAAAATCCTAGGAATTATACATAGTGAAAACTATCAAAGTAAAAGCAAATTGAGTTTGGGGAAAGGGACATCAATGATCACCTCCAATCTCCCAGGTCTTTCCACATGCATAGTGTGAAACAACATGGATATGTGGACATACTTTACAAATAAGGACCTTCTACTACTAAAATATTCCAATAAGAACAATATATAAACAACCTCCAAGGTGAGCTGGGTACTGAGTTATAGCTCCAGCCCCAACCACCTCTAATGCTCACTGAAATACCAATGTACTAATGAAAATTGAGAATTTACAACATAGTGAGTTTTAGATACACACACACGTATAATAAGTGCAGCAGCTAGTTATTTCAAGTGTTTGTGTGAACTGGTATTTATAAATTGTGTGTGTGTGTGTGTGTGTGTGTGTGTGTTTTTTTTTTTTAAAGAGCCTGGGCTGCACATGGTGGCACTCACCTGTCATCCCAGCACTCAGGAGGCTGAGGGAGGAGTATCCTGGGAATTCAAGGCCAGCCTGGGCTACATAGTGAGAGGCTATCTTAAATAGGGAAAGGAGGGGAGGGAAGGAGACAGGGGAGGGGAGGGGAAGTTAGAAATAATGCTTGGAGTCATGTTGCTTACTCTGGAATTTAGCTTGAGACACTTGGTACATTAATATTCCTTCTTTTATGTGTTAAAGACAGGGTCTACAAGGTCTCACTACGTAGATCGGACTCAGAGTGATTCTCCTGTTTTCAGCCTCCCAAACAGTGGGATTAAAGCCACGTGCCACCATGCTCAGTCTCAGTAGCTGTCTCAGCGTGCCCCTGGGGTGGGGCTGGCATGGCATGCCAGGGATCAAACCCCGGCCACTGCGCTCTGCCTAAGCAGGTGCTTTAGTCCACTGACCTATCTGGCCAGCCCTAATATTCTTATTTCTACCTAGATGTGCATAAGGTCTCAACTGAGAGCCACCAAACCACCTCAGCCCTCAGATATGCCACTTTCAGGAGCACTGCACACAGGGCGAAGGGGACACAGGACTTAGGAATATCTTAAGAAAACTATTCTAGCTGCTAAACTGATACACAATAGCCATCGGAGGAGGAGCTAACATCATTTGCCTCATACCTTCTACAATGGTCAAATATATACTGTGCATTTCTTTTTTTATTCTCAAGAGGCAAGACATCCTCGCAAAGCTATGGCAGGGAGGATTCACAGTGGCAAGGCCCCAAAGCAGCTGAACACCTTTATTGTCTTTCCCTGCCGCGAAGGACTAAGCAGAGTAGCTGGAGGGAGGGCTCCTCCCCCACTGCCGCAGCCCCAGACTCTAGAGGTGTCAGTCTGGTAAGGAGCATGAGGTCCTCCAGGCTCAGGGCCATGCCTAAGTCATCCATGAGCATCGCATCACCTTTTTCAAGAATTTCAGCGTTGCTTTCTTTGTTTTCAACCTCCGTGTCCACAGGCTTCTCCAGGGCTGCTTTTTCTTCCTTCACTTCTTGCTCTAGAGCTCCCTTTGTTTGTGGATTACGTACGGCCTTTTTTTTATCTTCTGTGTCTTCATATTTTTTCTGCAGTAGTTTAACATAGCTATTTTTACTAAAATCAAAACACTTAATTGTTTTTTTTATAAAAACGAATAACCTCCATAGTAAGCTATCAATACAAACTATAGGAAATGTATTTTATCATTCTTAAAAATCACTTGTTGAATCACAGAATTCAACACTAACAAATCTGTAAAGTTGAAAGAAGTTCATTTTACCTTTACTTTTCTTGGCCAATAAAATGAAGTAATTAGTATTACCGGAAGGCCTGCTATGACAAGGAAAATGAGCCAAAGCCACCAGTGCTCTTCAGCAGCTGCCATTAACTGACTAAATATGCCAGGCTACAAGAGAAACAAGCATAATGATGTAACTCCTATTTCACAGCTCTCCACTTGGAAAAACAGTCTACCCAGAGTATGTATTTTACCTAGACATTTTATATTAAAGTTGATGGAACTGTAATAAAAGAAATCTTTATTTTCCCACCTTACATTTTGGAAGATTTAGTTAGCAGCACGCCTCACTCAGAGAGGCTTTGCGGTAGGAGGACTTTACTACATATGTGCAAATGCCTAGCTTACCAGCCAGAGTGATGACACCTGTTAACGCCAAGAATATAACTACCTTGTATAGAAATATTAGCTGGTTCACAGAGGACACAACTCTGATAATTCATTCAGTACTGTTAAAGAAGCTACTGAATTACCCCTGAAAACTACTGTGCTTTCTTTTTTATATAAACAGATTTACACATGAACTTCAATAAGAAAACTTTCTCTTAATAAAATACAAGGCCAAAAAATTCTTTTTTAATCTATTCTTTTGATGAGTGTTGCTTGTGTCCAAAGAAACCAAATGCAAGGTATGAATTTTCCTTTACAGTTAACTGATTTTAATGATGCCCTGTGTTCAAATACTGAGCTGAGTCTTTTCTAGACAGTCCTAAAATTTGAGGAAAAAACTGGAATGCAGTTTAATAATGTTAATTCTTTATATTTCTCTAGATGGATGATCATCTTCATAAGTACTTAAAAGGAATATAGATCTTCACTACCACTTTGGCCTTGAGTCATTAAGATGACAAAGATACGAAGGAGTCTTATTCCTGTAACATTAAAGCCATAACTGAATGAGTAATGCTGGTAGACATATGCATATGCAGTTCATTATACAGTCTCAATTAAGTGTCCTAATATAGAAAAGCTACATATTCTGTCTACATACTTACTACTGCACACCTGCCTTTACCAGGCCCATCTATGTGCCCTACAGCTGGCCACGGAACCAAGTCCTAATGTTGCTCTAGCCAGTCACATTACTATCACTGTGGTCACTACCATACCTCATTAGCATTGGCAATCAATACTTTCAATCTCCAGCTCTCTTCAGCCCAGTGATCTGCTACTTCTTTGTCTGAACAGATAATAAAATTATCAAAGTAGATGTCAGAGGTCATAGACCAAAGCTCTAAACCAAGAGCAGAGAAGGATGTGAGAAGAAATGGATGATCATCTTCAAAATAATCTGGATTAGGAATTTTTTGAGGACTCCAGATTCCCTGAAAGAAACAATAATTGAAGACATTTTAAATAAAACAATTCCATTGGAAATGCTCATTAAGAAGTAGCTACTGTTGAAGAAATCAGTAAGAAGCAGATAACAAAACTGCAAATGAAATAAATTCATTAGTAATATACTGGAAAAAGCCTTGTTTATTCTTACTCTGTTTGTATGCTTTCTATGAGTAATACTGAGTTTTATCTGCAAAAAAGGCAAAGTGAAACTCCAATGCACAGAGGTGTGAATGAATTTCACAAGTGATTATTTTAGGCCATTTTTTAAAGACTTAATGAAATTAATCTGGTCAAGATGTTAAAATTGCTGAATTCAGAAAGATCATTATATAGCAAAAATAGAACCCCTCTTCTTAACATATATGCATGGCAGTCATCATTAATGGATCACAGTTGAACCTCAGAGCAATTAGTTGACATGAAAGTCCCACGAGGTCTTTGAAATGGATACCCTGTCAATCAAGTGGAATCAATCCAACAGCATGCCCACTTGCGACTCACTCCACCATCACACATCGCTATTCTGTGCCAGATATCAGGGATGCAAGTTGACCAAGACCTAACTTCTTGTATTATGGGGTTTAAACTGTAATCAGAAGGACATACATTAAGCAAAACCATTAGCAAAAGAAACATTTTATGGTAAACACTTCAAGGAAAAACTACAATGAATACTTCAAATATGTAAACTCAATGTAAATATAATATTTGAAAATGTCAATGATTAATTGCAGCAATAAAACTAGAGAACAAATTGATTAAAATAAAAAAATTGATATAAAAATGTAGGTATACTCAAAATATATCTATTGGCCTGGGGAGATAGCTAGATATATTCAAAATATATCTAATCGAGCTGGGGAGATAGCTTGGCAGTCTAAGAGTGCAAGGACCTGGGTTCAATCCCCAGTATCACATGCTATGCCAGCCCCAGAACCCTGGGTGCATAGTGCCAGCCCCAAAGTTGGGCATGGTGGTACATGTAATCCCAGCACTGGGGAGGCTGAGACAGGAGGATCACTATGAGTCTGAACTCCGTAGTGAGACTCTATACCAAATAAATAAATAATTTAAAAAATTTTAAAAAGTATATCTGATCATACTTTATAAACATTCTGAATTTTAATAATAAAGGCATATTAAGCAAAACAAAATTTTCAAATGTACAATCTGAGTTCTTGATCAAAATTATATTTATCTCTAAAAGAAAACTATAGAACATATTTCAATAACATTACCAAACTTTAACCACAAAACTATTTCTCAACATCTAAAAAATACAGGGGTTTATATTCAGAGTTCCCAGGAAATAAATCAATGATTTGATTAAATCTCATAATATCTTTTGAGAAAGAAAAAGTTGGGTTAGGTTGGGTAAGAGGCTTAGGAATAAGAAAAAAAAAAGTACACATGACTTCTAAGGTATAGAAAAGAATTGCCAAAGTGTAAACAATATATTAGTCCCCCGGATGTTAATAAGTTCGTGGTAATATGATCATTAAAGCTTCTGAGTAGAAATTAAGTTTGAGAATACTCCAAATACTATACATAAGCGCCAGCGTTTTCTAAGTACCATGCGTACGCCATGCTGTAATGCTACAGCCTGCTTATCCACAGCCCAGTGAGCTCTAAGAAGTGCACTGAGAGCATCTTAGCTACATCACTTTAGACTTTGTGGACAGCTGTAGTCTTGCACATAGGTCAGGTTTTGCATGCTGGCAATTAGGCAGTGCAGGACTGGGAATGTGTGGCAGTACATTTCTGTCAGAATACCTTAGATGAGGTCTATTTTCTTTGACTTAGAAGGATTTTGAACCAAATTTCTAAAAGGTAACATAGTATCACTGATGATTAGATAGATAAGACAAACAAGCACATTTTTTAACTGTACTAAGGACTTGGCACAACTGGTTATTACCTGGTAGTTGGGATTATTGATCATTGGTGGTCTCCACACTCCTTTGTATTTTGGGTTATCTATCATAGGAGGTTTCCACTCACCACACCCGATCCGACATGCTGGATTAAGGATATGAGGTGCCTCCCATTCTCCATCCATATCTTCATTCCTTAAGATACCATAATAAAACAAATACAGTAACCGCAAGTCTTTCCTGTTGGCCGTATAAGAAACACTGACATTGGAAGGTGAAGAATGCTTACCAGTCATCAGGTTTTTTAGCATCAGGATTTGGAATAAATTTTGGTTCATTATCGAGCCAGCCTTGGGGTTTGACAGCACTTGTGTCTTCTATTTGGGCAGGTTCATCTTCATCCCTATAAATGTAATGAAGGAGAAGCAGGAGATCAAATTTCAGTCTACCCTGGGCAACAGGGGGGGACCCAGTCTTAAGAAAGGGGCTGGGGCTGGGGATGTAGCTCAGTGCAAGGCCCTAGGTTCCATCCCCAGCACCACAAAAACACCATTCAAGAAGTTCTACAATGCCTGTGCTACAAAATCTGGAAGCCATAATAGCAGTATACATGCTACCTCTTTGGTATTGGTGCCTAACTTCCCCTGCATCTAATCCACCTAAGACTTCTGTCCACTTGCCATGTTTGTGTACACTCTCTGTGGCGATCCATACATTATTCATATGCCTATGTGTATATACACAGATGACAACGTTCTGTACACAATATTTTAGGCCTTGCTTTTGTCACTTATAAACTCAGTCACTCAACATCTGCTCTATTCTTAACAGTTGTATAATTTTATATTTTGTGTATATATCATAACTTAGGCATCTCCGTTTTCAGAGGCAGTGTTTCTAAAATTTCACTATTATAAACAATGTTTTAATGGATAACTTGGAACGTGTCATTTCTTACCTATGAGAATATGTACATTTTAAATTTGATGTCTTCCAAGTTACTCTCTGTATTCAGTCCTACCAGCACTGTATTAATTGTATTTATTTTCATCTATTCTTGCCAACAATGTCAACAAGCCTTTTACATTTGCCATTCTGATAGGTAAAAAATGGTATCTACTCTTGTGAGACTTTAGTGTATATTTAACAGTCTAAGTGATCTGCAAAAACCTTTCTGTAGGGTTAGCCAGATAGCTCAACAGACTAAAACACCTGCTTAGGCAGGCGCAGGGACTGGGGTTTGATCCCCAGCGTGCCATGCCGGCCTTGCTCCTGGGGTGCACTGAGATAGTGATTGCGACTGCGCGTGGTAGTGTGCACCTGTAATCCCAGTGCTTGGGAGGTTGAAAACAGGCAGATTGCTATGAGTCCAATCTATGTAGTAAGACCTGTAGGCCCTTTACTAAATTCATTTTTAAAAAAAAAACTCTGTATTTTTTTAGATAGCTCATTACCTTTATATGAAGAAATAGCCCTGTGTCATCTATAGAAATTTAAGACAATTTTCCCAGTTTCTCATGTTGTTCTTTAAATAAATAAATAAATAAATAAATGTATATATATATATATATATTTAATTTTTAAATATATTTTAAAAAATCTTATTTATTTATTTATTTGGTACGCAGCTCAGACTCTCCTGTGTTAGCCTCTCAGCTCTGGGATTACAGGCATCTGCCACCATGCCCAGTTTCAGGACCAGCTGGGGCCCACATGGCATGAGGTACCAGGGATCGAACCCAGGTCCAGGCAGGCGCTTAGACTGTTGAGCCATCTCCCCAGCCTTGTGTGTCTTTTGATATAATTTTTCCATATGCACACTGTTTGTTTTCAAATAGTTTATTAGTGTTTTTCATGGTTCTTAAGATTTTATGCCACACTTGAAAAGATATTTTAACATGTTATATTTAATTCTGATGTTTTTATTAAAAACACTAACTTATCAAGTAAATCCTAAAGTATATGAACATAATTACGATGAGTGCTGAAGAGAACTAATATGGTGTCTTCAGAGAAAAACAGAAAATTGAAAGTAAGAGGCCTCTTTGTGCCTTTCCAAGCAAAACTTGAGTTCTAAAATTAAAAGAGCCACATCTAATAAATGTACAGACTCTCCCTTGCCTGATAGCGGGGCTGGGCTAAGCCTCTTGAGCGCTCTGAGAAACCAAGACTTAAAATTTAAGAAATGTTCCTTTTAACATTTTAGAAAACAAACCGAATACATGTGCCAGTCAGAAGAGGCTCGCCCCGCATTTCCCTGCGCTGAAGGGCGCACTGACTCTTCATAAACAGGCACGAAATGGTAGGTGTTCATGTGAGCTACACATCCACATTTCCTGGTAGTATAAATGCACAAAGATGACGCAGGCCATGACTTTTTATTAATTTCTTGAATAAAGACTTTTATTAAAAATATAATAAGGACTTTTTATTAATTTCTTCTTAGTTTACTAATCTCAAAACATGACTTTTTCTTATTTTGTTTTAATTAAATTTAATTAATTAAAATCAGACTACCCTTCCTACCTTGTACAAGGTGCTCTTCTACTGCACACTGCCTGGAAGCAAGGGCATTTTTACTAGAATCAGAACCTTTCGTAATCTGTAAGAGGTGACAAATTACATCTTTGTTTTTACTCTAAAACACCAAATTGTGTTCCAGAAGGTAGGACCTAACTCCAGTGTTTATAAACAAATAATGAATCAGGAATGGAGACACAAAATATGCTCAAAATAAAGCACAAAGAGAAAAACTAGTTTAAAAACGCTGAACAAATCCTTGGTGATCTGTAAGATGATCTAAAGCAGTCTAACATACACTTAAGTGTAATCTTCCTCAAAAACAAAAAATAGGAACATATAACTACTTGAAGAAATAACACTAAGTATTATTCAAAATTGATACAAAGTATAAATCTACATTTTAAGAAGCTTAATAAAGGACCCAAAGCCATATAAAAATATGAAAAAGACCATATCAAGGCACAAATAAATCAAACCTGAAAATTAGTAATAATAAAAACAAGTCTTAAAAGCCAACAGAGAATAAATGATTAGGTAAAGGAAAAAAGTTGAGAATAAAAACTGACAAAAGGTACACTGGATACTCCCAGGAAAGGGACATTTGATGAAAAATAGCTACTCCCCTCTGGTTGATAGTAAAAGTATCCTTCAAAAAAAATTCAGACAAAAGAAAAAATTTCAGAGAAAATTGAGAGAATTTAATAACAAACAGGCTATAATATATTAAGGAACTTTCTCAGGCAGGAGGAAAATGACAACAGATTGAGATTTATATCTTCCTGAAGGAAGAAAAGTACTACATATGATAAATATGTAGATGAAATGATTTTTCTCCTATGACTGAAAGACACTTAGTAAAGAATAAAAATGTGTGGCCTTCAGAGTCCATGCACAATTATGAAAATAACACAAAGAACATAATGGGAAAAATACAAGACTCAAAGAGGGTTAAATTACAAGAAAGCTGTACTATACTTTAAAGGTAGACTGAGATCAGTTATAAATGTGAACTGTAAGCAACCAGTAAAACAACAGACTTGAAAGGAAAAGTTACAGGGCTAACAGAACAAAGAAATGGAATAAACAACAAAAGAATGAAACTGGAAATAAGTTTAGATAAAGGATCACAACGCAGGAGGCAAACAAGACCCCAGCAGTGAGGGTGTAGGCTCACATCTGCCAAGCCAAGGACGACACTAAATGTGGATGGCACAGACACTGCCCTGCGCAGGAAGACCCAAGACAGGTTGGCAGGAAGAAGGCCCTGGACGCGGACGGCAGCGTGTGCAAGCTGCAGAGGGAGGTGGAGAGTAGCACTGAAGGTAAACAAAGCAGGAGTGGTGACCTGGCCTCAAACCAAGAAGACTTCAATACAGGAAATACTACAAAAACTCATAAACACATTTGATAACAATGAAGGGGCTAGTTCTTTAAGAGTTTATGAAATGCTACAAATGGATCTACTAGCAGATCTTTGAAATACAAGAAGCAAGCACTGACAAAAGTAAAGACAAATCCACAGCTGTAGTTAAGATTTTAATATTCCTTTTGGGTAAGAGAACAGACTGAAAACACCAAAAAAACACAGAAGCCTGGAACCATATTATCAACCAAACTGATAGCATTTGACATTTGTGAAAAAAATAACAACAATATGAGCCACAGAATCTTTTCTGGCCACAGTGGAACGTGGGGCGGAATGTGGGGCGCATTCCTGCAATCTCAGGACCTGGAAGGCTGAAGACAGGATCACCTCGAGTGCAGGGCAGCCTGCTTACACGTACAGTACAAGGCCAACCTCAACTACACAGCTCAGACTCAACCCTGTTTCAAAATACAAAACAAAATGTATAATGCTGCGATTTAAAATGAAAATCTTATCTGATAATCCATAAATAATTTATTAAAATGTAACAAATTAACAAGAGATGGACCAAAAAAAAAAAAAAAAACACTCAAGGAATTAAAAAATAA
>NDGM011195652.1:0-36981 GCA_002564305.1 Octomys mimax
TGTACCTCAGATTGTTTGTCAGTGTCAGCCATGTGGATGAGTCATGGCCATTGCTTGGCCAATTTGGTAGTTTTTCTTCAGAGCTTTGGCTGCTGTCTTCCTCTGGGAGAGCTTCAACTCTTGTCTTCATCTTGGATGTCATCTCCCGGCTTCAAGGGCAGATCTTTCAGTCTTCCCACATGAGCTTTCTAGCTTCCACCACTGGCTCTTGGGCCTTTCTGCAGCAGAGCCTTGATACGCAATTCCATGGGACATTGCTGTGAGCTCCAAGCCCTTGGCTGGATTCTTCAGGTCTCCAGCACTTCCATATCTGACACTAGTAACCGTTGACTGACACAGCATGTTGGGGGAAACCATGCAGCTTGTGTCATCCAATGGTGAGAGCGATGGAAGAGGTGGAAGAAGATGAGGTAACCAAGGGGCAGTTATCTGGGAAGGTGTTTGGGAACATGGAAAGATGTTTGTATTTTTCTAAACACAATGGAAAGTTTGTAGAAGGCTTTAAGCAGGAGATTTATACAGTCTGGGTTGCTAAGTATAAGGAAGTCATGATCTCAGTGCAGAATGAACTATGTAGGTAGAGTAGAGAGATAACAAAGAACCCATTAGAAGACCATTGCAGTTCTCAGGGTAAGAGATAATGAGGATTCAAACAAGGACATAAAGACAAGGATAATAGAAGTTCATTTCCAGTGTGTAGCTATCAAAATTTTGGAATAGATTTGATGATGAAGATGAAGAGAAATTAAAGTTGTCTCCTAGATTTGGCCCTAGCCAATCACATGGAGATGGTACTTTTGGCCAAGCGAGGAAAGACTAAGGAAGTCTTAAATATAGACAGATATTTAGAAACTAAATATTTTGGTTTGCCTGATGTCAAGTGAGATCTGTAAGGCAGTCCAGTAGAAACAATTAAACAGATATCCAGAACTCAGACGGACACCAAGAAGTGGAGATTACAACTTGTGGTCATCATGTAGACATTTGGAAGTTAGAAAAGTAGAGATTTAACCTGGAGAGTAGTACTCAGTGTTTTCAAGATGTAGACTAGGAGGATTGCCTGAGGGAGATACTGTCTACAAAATTGCAGTAAAGAATAAAGTTGGATATGAGACTTTTGGAAGCTCTACCTCCAAGAAAAAGAGCCAGGGGTACAGGAGAGGAACCCATGGGCAGCAGAATACTGAAGCAAAGCCCAAATTCTTCTTTTTCTTTATCTTTATACTGGAAGAAAAGCACTGACCTTGATGCCCCCGGAAGGAGAATTATGAAAGTCAGATGAGACACTGTGGGTGAGAGGAAGGGAATTTAAGAAAGAGACACATATTTAGAAAACAATGTTATCTAATTAGCTCATCTCTGCCATGTAATAAATGTATGAATCTGAGCAAGTCACGTTTCTCTCATGAGCTGTTTATGCATCTGCAATATAATCATGGACTTGCACTATTTTTATATATAAATCAAATGAAATAATATATGTTAAGCTGTTAGGTTGACAGGCTTACAGCGAATGCTTGGAGAATCCCTTTTGGTCTTGTGGTCTAGTAGAAAGGGCTTGGGCTTTGGCCTTAAACAGATCTGATTCTAAATATCAACTCTGCCAATTCATTGAAGTGATTGAACTCTGAGTCTACTATTTCATCTATAGAACAGGAGAAAATTATAACTCTCCCATGGTACACAATGAAAATTAGAATAACAGATGCAAAGTACCTGGCAAACAGAAACCAACCAAATGTGAATAGTTATTACATTTACTATCACTGTTCTTCCTTAAACCACAGAAGCTAGAACATGACACAGCTCAGAGAAGTTCCAAGTTCCAGCATCTGGAGTCTCCCTTCAGAGCTCTTCCCACTGGAACCTGACACTCAATGGCACTGTCTAAGCAGCATATTTATCACCTTCAACAGGTGAATAAGAATTCTCTAGAATTCTGGTGTTTTCCTCAAGGCCACCCAAAGCCCACAATCATTAATGTTTGTAATCTTATGCTTTCACGACATCTTGGAGCTCAAAAGAACCACCATGGAGGGAAGAACCAACCTTTGGGCTTCTCAACCAGGATGGTGAAGGTAAAAAGCAAAATTTCTCTTTGCTCATCCTAAGTAGCTAACTGCCAAGAGTGAAGAGAGGACTGCCTTTCTTTATTTGTCCATGAAGACACTGTGCTTTCCTATCATGCAACTTATATTTTAGGATCAAAACTAAAATTGGGGTCTTGGAGGCAAACTTAATTGCATATTTGACTCATCTATTTTCCCGTTAAAAGATGTTAAGAAAAGAATAATTTTATGAACAAATATTATAATTACCTTCAGTTAAAATTCTTTGAGATTATCAGATGAAAGATGTTTCTAGAATAGACGTTCTTCTATGATTCACAGCATCCTAGTTCAACAGCACTTAGCAAAGTGTGTGAATCATGTTACTAACCATGAATATTGTATTTTATATTTACTTTTTCAAGGTTTTATTGCTATATGAATATTATTCAAACAGTTTTCTCTAGCCAAGTTCTGTGTGTTTACTTTGAATAACACACCTTCACTTGAAACAAATACTATTAAAATGGCTTCCACACAAGGAAATAAAACGAACTGAGATGGAGTTGACTGGTTATATACATATATGCTGAGCAGGAAATGAAACATGAGGAAGAAATACAATCCTTTTGGAGGAGATAAACCAGAGCTTGAGAGGTAGATGGGATAAAGCCAGGAATCAGAAACAAATTCTCTACGAATTAAATGAGGCTGCATTTGTGTGCTTCCTGGAGACTAAATCCACCTTCTGGGCTCTATAAATGATTCCCAAAGATGAGATTTTTACCCTCAAGGAGTTTACAAGCAACCTAGAAATCACACACACATACACACACACACACACACACACACACACACACACACACACACCTTATAAAGCAATAAAGAAAAATAGAGCAATCATTCAAAAAAAAGTACCAGTTTAGGGTTAGCCCTAAAACAGAGCTCAAAAAGCAATCTATATGTAACATGAATGTTATATATGTATTAAACTGCAGTTCTTTGAGACAGTCAAAATTATACCTGTGTGAAGTACTCGGAGCAATGTGAAGCCATTGCTCAACTTACTGGATTCTTTCTCCTAATGGGATGAACCGTATGGCAAGCTCTCCAGAGTCCGTGGGATTTAAGACAGCCCATTGAATAACAGATGCTTGAATCTTTTTAGGATCATGTATGTCACCAGATAACTGAAGAGAAAGATGTTTATTTGAAAAAATCTCAATAGCCCAAAGGCAACATCAGAGTTTTAGAACTGATCGCTTAACAAAATATTAGTGTGACTTCCAAGCCTCCTGAAAAGGACTGGAGGAGCCTTGTGCCATGCCCTTGTGCCAGGCCCCAGGGCAAGGCTGGGCAGTGGGTAGCCCAACTAGAAGGGCTAGCTAGAAGGGAAGGCTGTGGGCCTGTCAGCGAAGAGCCAGATGAGCTTGTGCAGGATGCTTCCATTGGATTCTCTGTCCAAGTTGACAGCACTACTGAAAAGGACAAGTCTCTTTAGCGTCACTGGAATGCCTCTGACAGGTAAATCCCTCAACCTCTGAGTGTTTCTAAGGCACTACACACCCTACATAGAGAACATTCTGTTTCCAAGGCTCTGGGTCTGCGTATGTATGTGCCTGCACACCAGTAATGGTGAATCTCTCAGAGAGTTCAGTGATAACAGGCTGTGTGGCATGCATACCATACCACTACTGCTATAGATTCAAGCTACTTGATTCCCTTTTGTCAAACTTCTGAGTGATTATAATTGTCCAATGCACTCTCCAAAGCCTAGGCAACACTTCTGACTTCCAATAACTCTTACAATGCCCATGATTCGGTATTGTTATTAAATGTTCAAAATTATAATTTGAATTCTTCCTTGAATTTGCCTTATTTCCTTCTGTAGGATTATATATATATCTTTTTAAAGTATGGATCATCTTTCGCACTCTGTTCTAGTTCCTACAGAACCTAGCACAGGTCCTTTGCCTTTTACCTTCTGGTTTTATCATGATGCCTGCTAACTAAGCCTTGAGTTGTTATGGAATAGGGGCTGTCATATGCTGGGACATCAAAAGGCAACCAAGAAAGGGTCTAGCATCAGACCCAGGACAGAAGATACCTGCTTCTCAAGAACAGCTGCCATGATAAAAACCATTCCACGAAAAACAGTGGAAAACACTGACCAACTGGCTGCTTTTCTCCTTACTCCATAGCACTGTTTTACTAATATATGCTTGCAACACACATTTGCATTCCTTCTGGGAAATCAGTGCATGTATATTTTATACTATGGTCCCCTTCCCATGTCCATGGTGTCTAATGCCTCGCTTGCCACCATCTCTTGTATTCTGTTCCTTATGTTTGGGGTTTCTCATATTAGAGGAATCACGTGAGATGTAACCTTCTGCCTCTCATTTGTTTCCCTTAGCATCATAGCCTCAAGATCCATGCATTTTCCTACAACTGATTCAAGTGTATCCTTCTTTTCCCCGACTGCTCAACAGACGCCACTGCCTCCGAAGTGTGCAGTTTATGCTATGCAGTGGAGACCACGGGCGTTGCTGTCTCCTCTGTCCAAAGCACTGGGTTCTTGTAGGTACTCTAATTCTGACCTCTATCATCACTTTTGTCTAGTCATACATTGTCTCTGGAATGTACTGAGAAATAAGGGGTTATAAGAAAGTCAAAAGTAAATCTTTTAGGGCACATTTATGAAACCCAGGTAATATTGCCTTGATATCTAAGTCAGTAAATATTTCACTTGATTCTTATGACTGAGACCTTTATCACTTTCAAGGAATAAATGAAAACTGATAGCCACCAAAGATAGTCCATGATATTCTGCTTCAGAACTACTTATTGGTAAGCTCAAAGAAGATATTGGGTCTGGTAGATTTCTTTATATGTTATATAAGACAAGAAATGATTTTTGTCTTTTTAAATTTTTATTTTAAAGGGGAAAAAATAAAGATGATACAGAATTTCAAAATAATATAAGAAATTAACAATTATTAAATCATTTTTAATTAACACAACTTCCCAATCCCTTCATGCATCAAGCAAAAGTTGTTCTCTTAAAAATTTTGTGAAAAAAACCAAGCAGTTTTGTTTAACTTTGAATGATGTTAGAAAACTCTGAGTCAAGTTTTGAGTGCGCCTGGGATAAACCCTGAGTAAATGCTTCCCTTATGACTAAAAATTTGCAAGTGATTTACACTTTCATTCAGAAACTACTGATGATCTCTTTTGATTTTGCTTTAACAAGGAAAACAAATCTCCTGGAGCAACTCGATGTTTCCGTTGAAACTCCAAGAAACACTTGGGATGCAAATGCACTCTGCCTGAGCCAAAAAAAAAAAAGTATTTCCCAAACTCCTCACAAATTGAGTTCTGTGCTCATGCCCTGCTAATCTCCTATTATCTCTATGATAAACCTGCCCGCTTAATCAAACGCTGCACACATATGAAGGGCCATGTGAAAATATTTTAAAATATTCCATAACTACATGAATAATTGTGTTTATCATTTAGTCTTATTACTTATGGAGAAATATAAAGGTGAGACAGCTGCAAAATGGAAGGTGGTTGAGCCATTCTTCCTCTGAGGTAATTTGTGGTCTATTCGCTTATATTTCACTGGACCACAGTAGGCAGATGCTTTAGGGCCTCAGGTATGTCTTTACTTATTGCCTGCTTCTAGGGGATTATTTCTTAATCTGAGCACCTCAGAATTCAGAAAACTAAAATCCAGAGCACAGAACTTAGTGAGTAAACTAGGTTTCCCCTTAAGACAGGAACAAGGAATGACAGGGTTCGTATGCATCTGCCATTCTCAGAAAGATGTAATTTAAGAGACCCCACTTTTCTTCTATTTGTCTAATTCTGTAAGCATTTAGCTATGACAGATCTTGTACTAATAGAGGAGATACAAAGATGGTTAAGGCAAGGACCTTTTCTGAAGTCAGAAGTGTAACTGGCTGCACACTCGTGACAAGGCAACTGCAGCCAACCGTAGGCTGTTCCCCACACCCAGTGGCACTCCCCACCATGCTGTCTAGAGCCTACTGCCACACTCAGTTCTGTCTACTTGATGCAGACAATTCACCTGCCAATATTCCTGGATATCAGGGAGTAGATTTAGCTCTTTACAAATATGGTGTGCTTGAATCCTCACAGTAATGCAGCAGGATAATGCGAACTTTATTTCATAGATGCAGAAACTATGAATCTGAGAGGTAAGAAAATGTTTGCCCAAATTACACATTCAAATATAAGACAAAAATCAGGCTTGGGGCCTATACTTAGAGAATTTCAAAACCATTTTCCTAGAAAACTCAAACTCTGATTAAATTCCAGCTTGACTGTTTACATTTAGTTCTCCCTGACATTAACTTCTCCCCTTCCTACTGCATTACAGTCTAAGAACCAATATTCCAGATTCCTCTAACTGCTGGCCATCTTCCACACTGTCCCTGTCCACCATCACATGCTGTACCTGTGTCTACTATATGTATGTGGCCCAGTGATGTCATCAGTATAGTAAAACATCTAAGAAAGCCAACCTTGCAAGGTGAAAGGTTTATTGAAATCACATTTGAAGGTTCAAGGGCATCAGTTCAGTGAAGGTTAGGGATCTCTCCTCTCCTCTCCCTTCCTTTCCCTTCCCTTCCCCTCCCCTCCCTTCCCCTCCCTTCCCCTCCCTTCCCTTCCCTTCTCTTTCACTCTCTTCCCCTCCCTTCTTCTCCTTTTCCCTCCCCTCCTTTTCCTTCCCTCCCCTTACTTGCCCTTCCCTGCCCTTCCTTGCCCTGCCCTGACTTGCCCTCCCTTTCCCTTTCCCTCCCCTCCCCTACCTTCCCTTCCCTTCCCTTGTTCCACTCCCCCCCTCTCCTCCTCTTCTCTCCCCTTTCCCCTTTTCTCTCCTCCTCCTCATCTTCTTCCTCCTCTTTCTTCTCCCCCCATCTCTCTCCCTCTCTGCCTGTCTCTCCCCCACAAGCATGGCAGAGTCACACGTATGCAGGAAAGCTTACATAGCTAAACAGAAAGCCACCTGAGAGACCGGGGTTCCATAATCCCTTCTGAGAGCCTCAAGTGACCCACAGACCTTCCTTTGCACCCCACATCTTATAGGGTCCATGGCACCTCCCAACAGTGCTAGCTTAGAGCTCAGCTGCCACCACAATGCACTCTCAGAGGACACCCCAAACACCCAATCCATAGCAGGTAGCCACCCCTGGAAAGCACTGACTCTTCCAGAAAATAACTCCCAGCTCCCATCCCAACTGGGCAAGAAATCCAGTACCAAGCCCCAGCCTCATCTCAACTGGCCAACTGACTACAGCTGACCAGCAATGATCATTCAGTTCTGAGGGACCATATCTCCTAATGCAATGCCAACTTCCTTTCTTCAACGCGGTATAAGGAGCAAGAGTAGACGGTGACTTGCTCTGTGCTTACACAGTGCCAAGAATGTATCGATAGAATCTTGCCCCCTTTTTTCCCTAAGCATCAAGCTAGTGTTGAGATTTTGTAGTTTTGACCCTCCGAGGGCTTCCCACATGGGGCAGTCCATGCCTTCTCTTAGTGTTTTGAGCAAAATTCAATCTTCCACTTAGAGGCAAAAGTGATTGTTTCAGTATATTCAGTTCTTCCACCTCTACCTTGTACCCCTTCAAAAATACCAACCAAAATAATATTGCCACAAACATAAAACAAAGAAATTGACCCATGATTGAAAATAGTTCTAAATAGGTAGAAATATATATATATATATATATATATATATATATATATCATTTGCATGTAAAAAAGTCTTATTTAAGGATCCCTGAGAACTTGGTAGACATAAACATTTATTATTTCCATTTTATAGCAGAACAATCAAACTCCCAGAGAGGGCAAGACACTTTCAAGGAGTCGCAGAGCAGTGCGTCCCAAGTTCTGCAAGGAAGGCTCCAGGAGGCTGGTTTCTAGCGCTGTGCTCCATCTAGGGGACCACACCGGCTCATTAGGCTGGCACCGCTCATTAAGACAGAGTGCAATCACTAAAGATCTTTTTGCTTTCTAATGTTACCTACCTCTGCATCGTAGGTCTAATGCTTCACAAGGGCTCAGAAGTGAATTAGACATTTTACTTAAATGCTACTTAACTAAGAGTTAAAAAGTATAATTTTCTATTGAAGAATAAGAACCAGAGAGACTAATTTGGTGGAGTTGTTAAATTTTATAAAGCCTGAGTCTCAATTTTCAAAAAATATTGTACATTTATTTATTGAAGTGAATGAAACATTTGCTATAAAACTATTCAACGGAAAGTTTTTTAACAAAGCATAATTTACTTTTCATTTACAGAACAATGGAAAGTCGAAGGAAATCTCCTCCAAGGTATTAGAATCATGTACAGCTCCATATTTGACTAAAAAATTATTTCCCCAGCCTGTTTTCTCAACACTAAGGATATGCAGAAAAGTATCGCTTGCATTCATCATGAAAATTACAGAAAAATGACTGAAACCACTGAGAACATTATTAAATAAAACATATACTTATTATCTGTCTTTTTTGTCTCTGTCTCTTATTCTGTGGTTTACAGAACACTGACTTTTTCTTACCAGTCCTCCTACTCAGAAATTAAATCTCAATCTACTTCCAAATGTGGCAAGTCAAAGAACTCCCACAAAGCTTCACTGGGGCATCTGAGGGTGAAATCCACACCCGGGTTATAGAACCAAGCTCTGAGGACCTTAGGGGAGGGACAAATGAAGAGAGGGAGGCCTTCTCCTCCACAGCAGATGGTAGGCAGTGTCTGGGCTCTTTGTTCCAGATGCATTGAGTTTGGAAATGAGGATGGGGCCAGAGTTTCCTTATCTGATTTTGCCTGTGCACAGCCTTACAACCCAGGAGGCTGAGGCAATGTATCCGTGCCTGATATGCGCAAGTAATAACATGGGATTAGAAGGGAAGAAAACCATGCCCTCATTCCCACCACCATGCATATTCAGACCTAGAACCAAGGAACTGAGCTGGATACCCCAAGAATTTGCCACCATATAGGTCAGGGAGTATCAGAGTCCAAGTTACCTTGTCCATTGCAAGCAGAAGAGTTCAAGGGCATGTGGCATGAAATGTTAGAATCAAGAAGGCAACTGATATGCTGAAAACCTTCCTTTCTGACAGAATACAATACAATAATCATAACAAACATGGATGTTTGTGTCCCCTATGTGCCTGGGTGTGAATTCTCCTGTTCCTTGGAGAGTGATAATACCTCCCAGAGACTGAGAGGACTGTGGAAGCGAGTTGCTGGCTTCACAGAAGAGGGCTTCTGAGGTGAAATGTGGGGGCATCAGGCACTGGGCCCCGGGCAGCAGCACCCAGGCAGCAGCAGGAGGCAGAAATGGTATAGGTCAGCACCTGGGCAGCACTCAGGCGCAGGAACACTCCCATGGACTTTGGTTTTTGTTCTTCTTTGGGTGTGTTTTGGGATTGGTTTTGGTTTTCAGAGTTGGTTTTGGCAGCAGTGGGGATTGAGCCCAAAGCCTTTACACACTGAATAATGGCTCCAGCTCTATTTATTTAATAGACTGGTTCTCCCTAAGTTGCCAAGTTGACCATGTTAGGTTCAAACTTGTGATCCTCTTTCCTCAGTCTCCTAGAATCATGACTACAGGCTCACGCCACCATGTCTCACTCTGCTGACTGGATGAGGGCAATCCCAGCAGCAGCCACAGACAGGCTTTCACAGGAAAGTAGGTTCTGTGACACTCTGCTTCCTCAGCAAGAACCAGCACTTCATGCACTGCTGTTTTCTCAGCCTCAGAGTAGGCATGGTATAAATGTTTTCTCCACAGATGAATAAATGAAAATGAGGAGATGGGCAGAGGCTTAGGCATTAGGACTAGAAAAGTAGCAAAGGCCTAGAACTTTCAGTCAGAATTTGCTGGGGGCAAGGAAACTAAGGAACAGACAGGGAGAGAAAGGCCCAAGACAGGAGTCAGTATTCCAAGTGGAATAAGTGGAGTCACTTGGAACAACAGAAAAGTTGAGAACCTGCAACCAGAATGCACAGCCAGAAGGACTCAGTCGTCAGGACACCATGAAGCTAGGCTGAGGAGTCACATTACCCAGCTGGTGATAGGAAGGGTTAGTGCATGGGCTTGGTACACAGTGAGCTCTTCTAGGCAGGTGTGTGTGTGTATGTGTGTGTGTGTGTGTGTGTGTGTGTGAGAGAGAGAGAGAGAGACAGACAGACAGACAGACAGACAGAATCAGACAGAGTCAGACAGAGACAGACAGAGACAGACAGAGAGAGAGAGACAGACAGACAGAGTCAGACAGAGACAGACAGAGACAGACAGAGAGAGACAGGCAAAGACAGAGAAAAAGACAGAGGCAGAGACAGAGACAGAGGCAAAGACAGAAGAGACAGACAGAGGCTGAGACAAAGGAGACAGAGACAGAGACAGAGACAAAGGCAGAGACAGACACAGACAGACACAGACACAGATGCAGATAGAAAGAAACAAAAAGAGACAGAAAAACAGACAGAGGAGGAGAAGAGAAAATGATTGGGGGCTTTCTCCATATTTCATTGCATATTTCCATATTCATTCAATTGCCTCTATTTATTGAATGTCTACTTTCTTTTAACCCCATAGGCAATAAATATACAAAATTTCTTTTTTTTTCTAATTGCGCTTTAAAAAGTATGGAGGAATAGACTCACAGATTTTCCTTGCAGATACTAAGAAAAAAGCCCAGCCGTGGTGGCAGCAACCTTCCACATGACTCAGGAGTGAAGGAAAGGTGCATAGAAAGTTGCCTCAGACCTCTCAGTCAGTATAAGCTACTGTCACTGGCCAGGCAGAAGCTCTCCCATGCACACACTGCGGCCAGCCTCGCAGGAATCAGCAATTTCTCTCCTAGTCAGCCACTCCAGGTGATAAATAGTAATCAAACTAAGCAGAGGGTGGTGGTGCAGATTGACTCTGAAGGTCCCACAGAACTTCTCATGAACAGATGAATAAATAAACAAGTGAATGAAAATGAAGCCATATTTAGAGGTTTAAGGAGTTAGGAGTAGGGAGACCATACTCTTAAGTAAGGTTATTCAGGCTGTGATTACTTTGTCAAAATTTGCTGCTGGGCTGGCCAGATAGCTCAGTGTATTAAAGTGCCTGGCTAGGCAGACGCAGGGGCCGAAGGTTTGATCCCCAGTGTGCCATGCTGGCCCTGCCCCCCAGGGCATGCTGAGGGGGTGACTGAGACTGGGCATGGTGGTGCAGGCCTGTAATCCCAGGGCTTGAAAGACTGAAAACAGGAGGATCACTAGGAGTCCAGCCTGTGTAGTAAGACCCTATAGACCCCGTACTAAATACATTTTATTTATTTATTTATTTTATTTTATTTTTTTGCAGAACCAGGGATTGAACTCAGGCCAGGGAAGCACTTATTCCACTGAGCCATCTCCCTGACTAAATACATTTTTAAAAAAAAAAAAAATTGCTGCTGGCAAGAAAATGATGGGTGAAAGAAGCACAAGACAGGAGTCAGTCATAGCAGAGGAAAGAAATGGCCTCAGTCCCTTAGAACAGCATGAGAGTTCAAATCCTGCCAATGACACTCACTGCTAGAGGAAACAGCTGCCTGACTCTTGGATTTTTTTTAAGAAAGAAAATTCATCATTTCTGCAGGAGATTAGACATGCGATTTTTACTACTTAGTATTAAAAATAAAATGATAAATCATTCTGAGTAAAAGATATATAATTCAGAGAGAGACGGCTCAGTGAAGATATGCCATCTGCCTTCAGATACTCAAAGAATTGTGACCCGGAAGAAAAACATATCTTTTCCATGACACTGTCAAGAAGGTTGGGGCCACTGAGATTAATACCTGTATGAGGATCTGCCTCAGCATGAGAAATAAACTGTCGCTTCAGAGCTATCCTCAGGAGAAATGACCGTCAGGCCACAGGCTGGCTCACTTAGAAGACAGGAAGAGAATGGCACAGCCACCCAGTGGGTCAAGATTGGGAGAAACTGACAAGTGGTCTTTAGGCCCAAGAACCAAAGAGCTAATGGTGGGAACTCAGACCCAAGGGTGAAATGCTGCAGCAAAGATATAACAGGACCATGTCTCCTCCGTTGGGTAGGTGAACAGCTGCCTGTTTGCCATGAGCAGTCACTGGGAACAAGACTTCAGCCAATAGCAGTTGAGAGAAGCTGAGATAGAACCCATCCTTCCATGAGCTAGAGTGTCATTGGTGGTCATCTTGAGGGGTTCCCTAGAGAAGCAACCAGTGGTGTTCTATGGGATAAAATAGAAGCCAGGAACTTTTCTTTTTCCTCATCTCTTATGAATGGATATCTTAGCATTTTCTAGTTATACTGTTTGGAGAACTAATGTTCTAAGAAGGAACCTCATAGGAACTCTGAGTGACAAGAGAATTAGGGCCTTACAAGTCCTACCACTCCCTACCTCTATTTCAAACAGAGCAGCTACTTGTTTTCTGTAGAAGTACAGTACAATGTACAGGTGAAAGTAGAAAACCAGATCCATAGAGAAATTTTAAGCTCCTCAGATCTCATTTAGTTTCTCCCAGAAGGAAAAATCTGAGGACATATTGAAGTTCTCCCAGACGCACAACTATGACATCTACGGGGGAAGCTTCAAGTCCACACAGCCAAAAGACAAAGGGCTGGCCTTCCTTTTCTGCCATGTCCCAGTGGATGGATTCACATCACTCTGTTCTTCTCTGCTTTCCCTATCAAAGTCCACAAGTCCTGGGAGGCACAGAGAAATGGAAACAGTGCTTCAATCAGTTCTGCTTCAAATCCAAGAAGGGCTTCCTTTGCTATCATTCATTCATTCTGAAAGTGATACATTTCTGAAAAGCATAATTGTCATATGAGGTTTAGTCAAAAGGATTTCTACCTACAAGGGTAAAAGCAACTCTTAACACATACATCTAATCTGGTCCAGTATACAAGTTCAAAACAAAGCTGGGCATGGTGGTACATATCTGTAATCCTAGCACCCAGGAGGGTCACTGTGAGTTCAAGGCCAACGTGGGCTACACAGTGAGATAACCTCAGCCTAACTACTGAGCAAGACACCATCTCAAAATTGGAACAAAGAAAAATAAATAAGTGAATAAATAAAAAAAGTTCAAGACAAAGCAGACCTTGAAACCATGGCCCAAGTTAGTATTTGTTTGCCCAAAAAGATTCTTCCATTATTATTGTTGTTAATACAATAAAATGGTTTTCATGCTAATGTACCATCACTGAGAGTATTTTTGTTTATAGACTGATTTTCAGTTTGCACTACACTACTCTTTTCTTTTTCCCATTCTAGAGCCATATATAGAAAGCTTAACAATTTTCTAGTTACAGTGTTTTATTGCTTTAAATTAGGAGTAGAAACTTTATTTCTACATAGAACTCTTTGTCTTTCCTACTTTTTAAATATAATTCTAAGTATGTCTTCTATGCATCTCAACCACCACACGAGACAATGTAATGAATGTTGTTTAATTATGAACTATAAATGAAGAATTTCCTAAGAACCATCCATTATAGTCACCTAAATCTTCATGCTCATGATCTCTTCCTTTCTGGATTTCCAAATCCCGATCCTATTTTTTTCTTTTTAGAGAATTTCCTGTAGCTATTCTTTAAGAATAGGTTTGCAAGTGACAAATTTCCTTCATTTTCCTTTGACTGACAGTGTTGCTTCGTTTCCTTTTCATTGTTGAAGAATATTTTGGTTGGATGTAGAATTCCAAGTTAACTGGGTTTTCTCTTTCAGAATTTGAAACATTTTGTGCTACTTTTCTCCAGCATTCTTGTTTTCAAATGAGGAATTAGCTATCCTTAGAATCGCTATGCTTTTTCTGCTCTGGCTGCTTTTAAGATTTTTCTTTGTATCTAGTTTTTTAAAATTTAGCTAAAATGTTCTGTGGTGAGGATTTCTTTAGGTTTATCTCATTTAGAATTTTCTTGAATATAAAGATTTATGTCTTTCACCAAGTTTAGAAAGTTTTCAGAAATTATTTCTTTTAGTATTCTTTAATCCCTTTTGCTTCTCTCTCTTTCTCCAACCACTCTAGCCTCTTTTCACACCAACATTTGGAGTACATAAATTCTGGAGCTCTGACCTTTCAGTCCACTGCTCCAATAGTCCATTAGCTAGTATTCATTTTGCTTTTGTTGATTATCAGTTCTATTCATTCCATTTGATGCTTTTCATAACTTAATTTCGTTGAGGTTTTTATTCGTCTCAACAGAATTCATAACTGATTATTGAAATATTGTTATGATGGCTTCCTTGGAATTCTTGTCAGGTCTAACAACTGATTCATCTTGATATTTGTGTCTGCTGATTATCACTTCTTAATGAAGTTGTGATTTTTCTTGATTTTTGGTAGTAGGAGTGGTGAGGGTTTTTTTCACTACATTTGGACATTTTAGATATTACAGTAATAGATTCTTGATCCTATTGGATTATTTCACAGATAGTCCCTCCTGTTGAATCATAATGTGAGTGCTAGTGGGTGTGTACGTCTAGAATCCTACTGGACACTGCTAACATCATCCATGCACACAGGGAACAAGGATTCACACTGCCTTAGAAATGAGACAGTGAAAGTCCAGCTGTACTTCTAGCCTCCAAGACCCCTTCCTGGCTGAAGTGGAGCACAAACTCACCCCAGCTCTTTGCCTTTGCCTTCTGGTGTAATCGCAGCTTTGCTTTCCAGTGTTCCCTGCTGGTACCAGGGAGGCCAGAGGCTTTGGGAAGAGCAGTGCCAACTCCTACCTCCTTGTCCAGGCCTAAGAACTCCGACAGGGATGTGGCCTGGCCTCCATGCAGGGTTCTAATGCGCTGATTAAGGGGTGAAGTGGTGAGCATCCTTCCTCTACTGATGGAAGCCTCTTCACTGCTGGCAACCATGGAGGCCCACTTCCCTGCAGGCTCCTGCGCTGGTGTTTGCTTCCTAGAGCAGAGGAGGGCTCCTTGAATTTAAGATGTATCTGGTTCATTTTTATACTTTAAAACCTGCACATGTGGAAAGTGGTTCTTGATGGTTAAGTAAAGAAGTAAAATAATAAGTGAAAAGGAGCTAAAGCTAGATGACTCTGAAGAGCTCGAGTCCTAAGGTTCTGCACTCAGTGAGACTGAGTGAAGCATAGCTAAAGGCTTAATAATCAAGATGAGTGATTTAGAAATTCAGAACTTCCTCACGCTCTTCCTATAATTCATTGAACCTTTTAAACATCAGTTTGGGAATTGCCACTAAAACTAAATGAACTCCACTTTTCTGGGTGGAGCATTTGATGTAAACCTTCATAAATTCCACTGAGGAAAGTCTACACTGCTTCTCTCTATAAAGCAATTTGAGTTGTTGGGAATACAGAGCCACACTTTCGCCTTCCCTTCACCCACTCAATCCACCAGTTCTAGCTTAGCTGGCTGTTCCCAGTGACTTGCTTTGAATTTAAAAGAACTATTATGTGGAGTCATTAAATTAACAATCCTCTGCTCCTTGCTGACTCTTGTCATCCATCTGGCCTGTCAGATGATACCTTCCTGCTTCTGAGGCCTTCATCTGCTCTTCAGAGCTATTGAAACTGGCTCCCAAGAAGTGCGCCTTCTGCTCCAAGCTCACCAAATGATCTCTGCTTTCAGTTCTACACAATGACTATTCGTCCTCCCTCTATCCTACTCCCTATTAAGATCTAGCATCTTTGGACTACATTTATGCTTCAGAGAGGGATGAATAGAGGACACTTTAGATATGAGAATACATAGAAAGATGCTCCTAAGTGAGACTTAAGAGTATCACCCTTTCTCCCTCAACCAGAACCCGAACCTGGGCTCACTTACCATTTCTCAGTTAATTTACTACATTTTGAAGGCCACATTCCTTCCTCCTCTTCGTGAAAATTTTAAAAGTTTGTCTATTGATGGACAATAAAAAATACTGACTTTGCTAAAAAAGACTCAAACTATAATGCCCAACTTCACAGAAATTTAGTTAGCAAATGGGATTTTTTTTTAATGGTAATAGGGATGGAACTCAGGACCTTGCACAAGCCAGGCAAGTGCTTATGTCGCTGAGCTGTCTCCCTGGCCCGGATTATTCTTTTTTAAAATGTTTTCCTCTTGTTTTCAATCCCTTAGCCTAACAGACAAATCCTGCGCAACATAACTAAACCCAACCTCACACCTTTCCCCCCAAAACAAAATTGCACACCTGTCCACCATTCAGACTGAATTCATGCTATGTGGAAAGGTCAACTTTCCATCCTCAGCTTTTTGCTCATACTTCCTAACCCGCCTGGCAGCCAGTCCTCTTCCTTTCTGAGTTCCTTCCCTTCTTCCAGATTCAGCTTGAACTCTAACTCTTCCACGAACATTTCTGAATAATTATCACCTATGGTTTTCAGTGATCTTTTACTCAGAACTTTCAAAACATCTTGTTTTATTTGCATTGTTCATTGTATGCTGGATAAACACTGCTTTTCATATTATGCTTGTACAGTAGCCGTTCTAAATCTTTGTTGGTCATCAGAATCACTTGGGTCTTTGTTAGAGAACCCCACACTGCTTTGGCTATGCTGTAGAAACTCTGATTTAATAGTTGTGGGAGGCAGCATGCTAAAGATGGACCCTAAAATTCCTATCCCTTGGTCACTTAATCAAACATGAACCCAAGTACTGCTGTGAAGGACACTATCATGTAATTAGTGCCTCAGGTCAGTGTGCCTTGCGGTATCCTAAATTGTCTGGGTGGGCCTAATCGATTCGCACGAGTCCTTTCAGAGCACAGTCTTTTCTGCTACATACAACAGCAGAAGAATTCAGAGGGCTTCCAAATAGGAGAAGGACTCCACATGCCCATGCTGGTTTAAAGATGGAGAGGGCCATATGGGAGGAAGTGGGTGGCCTCCAGGAGCAAGGAGCAGCCTGCAGCTGACAGACAGCAAAGGAGTGAACTGTGCCAACAACCTGAAGGATCTTGGAGTTGGATTTTCCCCCGGAGCCTTCAGATAAGATTGCGGCCTTATGAGACATGTATTTTGGTCTTGCAAGCCCTACAAAGACAACTCAGCCAAATCCACCTGGACCTCTGACATTCACAACCATGCAGCAATCAAAGTTGTTTTATACTGTTAAATTATTGGGGATTTGTTACATAACAATACAAAAGTAATATAATAAGTTTGGGCTTGGGCCCAGGACTCTGTATTCCAATAGTAGGTGGTCCTTAACCACAATTTAAGAACTTCATCCAAAAGTTCATTGTTTTCATTCTGTATGCCCAATAAGCCAGCTTATTCTAGTTTCCTATTTAGCAAGATAACATATTTGTCCCATTAACTTGCAATTAATTCCGTCTCACACTGACAGTCTCAGGAATCTTTAATGTTTTTTAGCATTAACTACTTCACGAAGTCTCCAAAGTAAACTATTTTTATCCCTAGTATAATAACAAAAGCCTGTGCTTGTGCAAAGAGAATGCCGTAAAATCAGAAGACAAGACTTTGTCTGCTTTTCATATTATCCTTGTATAGTAGCAGCTCTAAATATTTATTATTACCGGGATGGGTCACACAGCACTCCCTGAGTCATTAGTGAGCCACAAATCACCTGAAATCTTGACAAAAGTATCCTAAAACTGCAGTGGTAAGTGCCAGGCATCACTCTGGCCCCTCAGCATGAATGGTCACTCCAAGATGTCAAGAGAGAGGTTTCTAGGTAGCAGGGTATCTTAGTTGTTTTTCTCATTGCTCAGACAAAATACCTAACACCCAAGTGAAAGGAGGAAAGGTTTATTTAGCTCACAGTTTGTAGGGGGTTCAGTCCATGCTCAGCTGGCTCCAAGCCAGGGTGGCACAGGGCAGGGGGGTAATCATTCATGGTGGTGGAAGACAGCAAAGGCAACAAGAGAGAGACAAGACTCTTTCCAGCCCTTGTCCTGTGTGCAGGCTACCTGCCCCAGGGCGAGTGCAGCACTCACATCCTTAATCCTAGGCAGAATGCCAAACCAACCAGTGGACTGATTTACTAATCCCAAACCCTCAACACCAGCACCACACATTCTAGATTCAGCCAACTCTGAAAATGTCGTATGACCACTCGAGGCTTTCGGGGACATCTAACCATAACACATGGTAGCAGGTGGCCTGCTCAGCAGGCCTGGGAAAACCTAAGGCAGGCAAAAACAGGACTTTGCAATTCCTGGATATTCTGAAATTCTGTCAATATGAAAATTCTCTCAGCTTGCTTATGGGAGGTAGTTGGCCACAGCTTTTCCATAAAAGATAACTGTCAGGTATGAGGCATGGAAAAGAAATTGGAGCTGTTCTAGCTCAAACCCACCCCACAAACTCTGCGTGACCGCCCAATGATGGGGCGCACATCACCTTATAAACCAGCCTATTTCATGTCTGGACAGCTCTGTCCAGAAAGCGTGTCCTCAGCCGAGCTGTGCCTGACCTCCCTCTATCCAGCTCCTGTGCTGGTAGGGAGATTTTTGCAGCCACGCTTCATTGCTAGTCTGGTTTTAAAGATCCCATCCATATCAGAAGCTCATCATCAGAACCGGTTCCTGTGCTTTAAGGGAAACCTCCCGTTTTTGCCAATATTTTCTTGGGTATTCTTCCCACACCACTCCCCATGCATAGTTGCTTAGAAAATCAACCATATCAGCAGTAATAAGGAGAAAGGCCTGTGCTTATAGAAACAAGAGACAACAAGGAAATAACAAAGGGAAGGAGACAAAAAGAGAAACGGGCACATTTGGAGGGTAAATAGCAAATGTCCTGCCAAGACCAAAGTTCCTAGAGAACAGACAAAAACCTGAAGTAGAATATTTAGGAGTATTACCTTCTCAAAACCATTTCTTACCTTTGTTCCACTACTTTATAGACCCTACAGCTTTCACTATTTCTGCCAGAATCATAAAGCAGCTGCCGTCACTAGCCCTAATGGAGTCTCTCACCTGAGCTGAGGAAAAAAAGATTTTCAAAGCAAAAAAGAATAGATTGCAGAGAAGGAAAAGCAGCCCACGGTTTCTACTCACTCAAATAACATTACGCAGTCTTTGTCTTACCTGTCAGGACCTATACATCTGAAAAACCAAATATATACAGCACTTATGTGTCTAGACAGATAGATTTAGACAATCATGGAGCTGAATTTTCATGTTTTGGGAACATTTCCAGCCAAGACCCTGCTACAAAAGCCCAGAGCTGAATGTTACAGGAATTCAAACTAGAGTTTCCAGGCTCTGATGGAAGGAGAAAGATCTGACTTTAAAAAAAAAGAAGTTTCTTTGCTGGGTCCCCTTCCCTGCCAGCAGCCCAATCTAACACCTGTCTCATCAGCAGGGGCTCTCGGAAGGGCTGGGCCTCAAGGAACCCCAGTCCCCGGATTCTCCACGCCTCATTCTTCATCCACGCTGCTAGTAATGTGCCATCACTGGCCCAGTTACACCTGAACACTTCGGTGCTGCCAAACACCTGGCTTGATTTTCCACTGTCCAAATGAAAAATAAGCATAATCTGCTTTTTGAGGATACAGCAAATGAGGGAGTTCATGACAAATTGTGTTGGTTTATGCAGAATAGTGATAATAAGATACAAATGAGAATTTTTTGCTTAATGAATAATACTAATCACGTTTCAACAAATTCTGTGCCCTTCTAATTAGAGAGACTGCATAAAATCAGCTTAATTTATTTGTGACTAGTTATACAGAGTTTAAATATTTACTAGAGATTTACTCAAATGTTTGAGAAAATTTTAAACATTTCCTACACTAGAAGTGGCCTACCTAGTTTTGGGGGATGCGGTGACAGCTCTGACTTGGGGGAAGCTCTTGGATTTTTTCAGCCTGCATTGAAAATCCCAGTTTCAAAATGAAAAAGAAAGAGTATTATTGATTTGCATGCTAATTCTCCAACTGTTACTCATTTTCTGGATTCCAGCTCCCAAAGTTGCTCTCCCAACATTCATCACTGTAGTACATGAGAGGGGATGAGCATCTTGTTCAATAAATTAAAGGAACTATGACTAATTACAGTGATATTAACTATGCAAAGTAATGTGTAACTTAAAATGGATACGTTCATCATTTCAAATTATGCCTTTGACTTTTGATGGTCTAATATACACATACTCCTTTTCAACTAAATGTGCACTCTATTTTCTAAGAACCTCTTTCGAATTCTAAGTTCTGCTTAGGAATATAATGACCCTCTAAGTATAACCATCTCAAGCCCATGCAATGACCCAGAGCAGTTCACAGAGGACCAAACAGGCTTCTAACATGGAATAAGATGGAAAGAGGTTCTCATGAGAAGTCTGATGAAGCTTTGTTTGTTGGGGGAAGAGGGCACTGGGATTGAAGCCAAGGTTTGCATTTACCTACATCCTAGATCTTTCATAAATTCTTTGGTTTTTGTTTTGAGGTGGAGTCTAAGTTGCTAAGTGGCCCAGGCTGGGTTCAAGCTTGGAATCCTCCTGCAAAAATGTTTTTCACATATTTTTAAAGACATTTTGCTTATGAATCTTTTTATTTTTTTCTAATCCTGGGAGCAACCTGGGAATTTTAAAAATCTGTCCTCATTTTCTGGAGGAAGATGAAGCAGTGAAAAGTTAAGAGAACTGTCCAAGGCTAAAGAGCCAATTACTGACAGCTGAAAACTACCCCAGACTTGCTGCCATTTAATTCACATTATATTTTCCCCAACAATTGGAGTGATATTTGAGTTCATTAAAGAAACTTAAAAGAAACTGCCAGAATCCATTCTTTATTCAAGCAACATGATTTGCTCCATCATTTTTTCCATTCATCATCATTTTTCAATCTTTCACATTTTAAAGAAGGAGGCGCTCAACGGAAGATTCTAATGAGGTCGTGGTTAAATCCAGTCTCAAAGAAATCACTGGATTTTCCCCCCACAGACAGTAGGCAAAGAGCATTGTGCATGCTCCAGGAGAAGAGCTGGTGCCCCGGAGGTGTGGGGGGCTGTCATCCCAGAGTGCCAGCTTTGCTGTTCTCCTTGCACAGCAGCAAGAAGCCAGCAAGGGCTCCAAGGAAACAGCAGAGGGGCAGTTTTCTGTTTCAATGAGGCCACCCAGAGAAGGTGGGTAAAACAGAAAGCAATAGAGTGAAGAAAGGCAAATGAAAGTCACACCATGAATGGGAGGCCAAAAGGGATTTGTCTTGTCCTTCCCCAGGATCAGCTCCTGGCCTTCAGCAACTCCTAATGATGCATCTCAAGTGTCTTAGACAAATCACCCTGGCAGTTTGCTAGGCATTTTATTAGGTTTTTCTAAAGATATTCAACTTAGGAATAGGGTTAGGGTTCGGGTGAGGTTTAGGGTTAGTGTTCCTGAACCCTAAGCCTAAAACATTCAATTTCTTTTTTTATATTTATTTCTGTTGGCCAATTTAGCAATCTGAGAAAATTATAAGAACTCACAGACAGATGCATCATAGTACAGAAGAGAATTTTAAATAACTCTCCTAATATATTATTATTATATCATCATCTAAAAATCAATGTACCGAATGTAGGTGGAAATTCAGGCAGTAACACAAATTTAGACCATGGCCATATCAAGCTCTTTTTCAGACTCACTTTTTATTACTGTTATATTAAAAAAAAAAGAAAGAAAGAAAGAAAGAAAGATTAGCTAATGACATAGAATTTCAAAGATCACCAAATTTTTAAAAAATGTTTAATGGAACGACTCTTTTACAAACAACCTAACTAGCTGTCAGATGTCTTCCAAAAATATGTAATGCATGCTAATTAGAACTGAACAAACAAACAAACAGCCAAGGCCTTCAGGGTCCCCCCAGATCATAAAACTCTCTGCCTCTTTTCTGACACCACAGCCCTGGGCCCTCCTCTGTCCCTGGACAATGAGTGCCGGGAGGCCGCAACCTCGAAAGGAAGCCCACAGAAGCTGGGGCTGGAGCTGCTCTGGCAGCAGGAGCAGGCCCTAAAAGCATCTGATTATTTTAAAATGTGCTTTCATTGTCACTCGCAGCTGTGCGTTAATTTTGTTAAAAAAAAAAAAAAGATTGCTTCTTTAAAATCCAGGGTTTTTTCCCCTTCTGCAGAGCAGCTGCACGAGGAGGAGCAGCACCACTTCAAGAGCCCTGATATCCCCGAGAGTACCTCTCTGGGAAGGTGTCTTTCTCACCACCAGGGAATCAACGCTGTGCTCCAGAAGGCCCAGCTTCCAGGGCCTCCCTAACTGGCTGATCTGTGCAGATGGGCATGTGGATGGGCCAACTGTGGATCTGCAAAACACTGCAGCTGCCTTGGAAACCTCCAGGCCAACCCCCAATGCTTTACAGATGAGAAAACTCAAGGGCAGGAAAGTTAAGTGACTGACCTGAGATTTCACTTCAAGTTAATGGCAGTCCCATAGCATATATAATCTAAAAGCAATGGGGTTTGGGTGTAATAGAGACAGAGATTTTCCCAGGAAGCAATAATCTTCTCCCAGAGCAATATTTATTACTGCTGTCCATGGGACATCTTAAAGATGCTTGACCACTTAGCCTCTTGTTTTCCTCCAGTTCCATTGGGGAATCACACTCCCAGTAGAATTCTGGGCCACTTGTCTCTTCCCATTCTCCCTTTGCTTTAGACCCCCTGCTTCAGAAAGCACCTATAATGGCTGGTTGTATCTATTTGAGAAGTTGAGAAGTTTAACTAAATCATCTTAGCAATTCTACACTCTCAAGTGTGGAAGACCCACACAGAGTAGCTTCTCGCCTGGATGGAGAAACATGTGTAAAGGGGAATCGAGGAAAGACAGAGCTGCTTCTGTTCTTCTGAGGAGCTCTAGTCTCTGCCTTTGGCTTGTACATTGTCTCCTGGCTTCCAGCACAGACACTTGGGCTTTTCTCATAGACCCTTCAGCCTTCCATTGCAGACCCATCAGCTTCCTGATACAGGCTTATGCAGGACACTGCAGTGAGCTCCAGACCTTGGGCTGAATCCTTCAGTCTCCACTGTGCAGACACGCTCTGCACGCTGCCTCATCCGACTCCGTGGCTGACCATGGCAAACCAATCTTATAATTTCTTATACATTTGTATGTCTCGTGTCCTATCCATTTCTCTAGCAAAGCCCTGACCAATGCAGTACCCAGCCATTAATCCCCTCCCCCGTTGTCCTCTCCACAGCACCAAGCCTTGTGTTCTAGCCAATTTGATGTGCAAGGGCCTCATCTATGTTTACTTCTAGCTTCGGAGATCTTCATTGCTTGTGGGCTTTCTTCGCTGACCACGCTGCCAAATTGTGGGTTTTGAATCTCCTTTCCTCCACGTAAGAAAATCAGTGTTTCTGTGACTCCTCCCACTGTTGCTCTTCCTTTAGAAGGAGCTACATAGCAATAAACAGTAGTAATCAATCCTGTCTCTGTCACTGCCCTGTTAGCTACAGGGTGGCTCTGCCAGTCACTTGCCAATCAATTTCACAGAATGTAGATTGTACCTCGCCCAATTCAAGTCTCCTAATTAATGGAGTGACAAAATTTTGACATTTTGTTGGCTTCGCTGGCTCTTGTGGGAATTCGGGGAAGAGAATTGAAGGAAGTAGGGAAGGGGGAGAGTAAGATAGGAAGAAGCACGGAGTTAGTGTGCTTTTGCCAGTTTGTAGTTAGTAGTGATCATCCAAGTAAGTCATATTTCTAATTATAAAAACAATGTGCGTCCTTTAAAAATACTGGAAAACATAAAGAATGAAGTTAAAATTATGTTATTTGCTTTTTATCTATTCTATTTTCATGTAGTAAAAGGCTCAGTGGCATTTATCTTAAGAGAATTTGCAAAGCGCTGGCTCGGCAGGCAGACATCAGTGCTATTTTGATCCATTCGGCCTCTCTGCCCTGCCTTCTGTGTCTGGCCATCTTCAGACTCACTTCCCCTACGGTTACTGAATCACTTTCAATATCACCTGGGAAGGCATGATTTCACATTCATGTCCAGAGAAAATGGATGTCTCCCACTCAAACTTCAAAAAGGGGTCAGTTAATTCTCTCTGATTGTATCAAGTAAAGCTATGCACCTGCCTCTGAATGAGACATTAAGGCAGAGCATTGGGAAATTCTGGTTGATGAATACAAAGTTTCAGCTCTACAGGATGAATGTGCTTAGAGACTGATGTGACACCATGGGACTCCAGTGGATAACACCAACTGTAGCCCTGAAATTGTGCAGCGCTCCCATCTCACACACCCAAAAAGGGGACTATCCAGAGAGCTCCGTTAATTAGCTTAGTAATCAGGTCACTTTGCCTCTGTATAACAAACCTCATGCTGTAAACTTTAAATGCAGACAATTTAATATAGTAAATGACTCAGGCCTGGGTCAAATATCTACCTTTAATGTAAGAACCACATCTAGAGGGAGTAAACTCTGTTGATTGCTTTGACCCTGTGATGAGCAACCTGTGGCACTCAAATGGGGATCGGTTCCATCAAATTGCGTGACTGCTGCTCATGGTTGCGGGAGTGGGGGGGGATAATAGAAGGGAAGCGGGGAAATCAGTCACAGTGCTTCCTATACCCTGGTGAGCTCAGTGGTCAGAGAAGAGCTTCTTTGGTGTTTTTGCTATATACTACCACACATTGCACATACTCTGTTGATGCATGCATTGTATGTCAAAAATGTATTGTATTTATTATTTTATAACCTCTAATTTTTTCACTGAAAAAAATGAAAGTTTTCTTATGCCATCCATCTTATAAAAAAATTACTTTAAAAGTTGCATGGAACTTAAATAACCGCGAAGATCTGGGTATTCCTTAACTTATTCTACTTTTCTCATTTATAAATGAAGCTCCAAAAGCACATTTGAGTATGTACTATTGTTTATATCAAGCTTGTCTCCATATTTCCATAGGAAAGAGTAGTAGAAGTAGAAATGGTTAGTGGAAGCAAATAAATAAAACTTTTGGATACATGTTAAAGTCACAACTTAGAAATAAGCAACTTTATACCCTGGCAATATTATACATCCGCGTATTCTAGTACCCTCACTTATTCTATTTTAAATCCCTAAAATATTTTTTAGTGTTGTTAGCATTGGTAGCTAAATCTCTGAGGAAAAATGAAAGGCGAGATCACTAACTTATTAAAAGCTTAGAATTTAGAATAATTTTTTCATCTTAAGTGCCTGGGCCCATCAGAAGGAGGAAACACAAAGTAAAATAATATTTGTATGAGGAGGTGATGTAAGGGCTTTTGAGCTCTTTGATATGTAAGTGACAGGCGTGCAATTTGATTTAGCTTAAATAAAAAGTAAATTTACTGACTCATCTAATAAGAAAGGGAAGGGTATCACTGGGAATGACCAGAACCAAAGATTTGCTGGTACTATGATTCCTTGCCTTTCCTTTGCTCTACCTCTGTCTATGTTGTCTCCTATTGGAAATTAAAAATGTATTTTCTAAAAATTTTACCACTGAAATAATTCAGCCCTAACCCCCCAGCCTCAATTTCAAATGTGACTGGACAGGCTTAGTTCATCTGGATGACCCTGACTGACAGCCTAGTCAAATGCGATCCAGTCAGGAAGACCAGGTCCTGTAGAGGAGAAGGTTGTCAGTGGAAGAAAAAGGAATGTGTGCTACATAGACATAAAACTCTCATAAACATTATATCTTAAAATAGTCAAACAACTCCATAAAGTAGTTATTACCACAAATTTATGTATAAGGAAACAAACTGACAGAAATCATACCGTTTGTCTTGAATTAATCTATTTTTCTCTTTCTATCTCTTTGTCTCTCTATCTGTCTCTCTGTCTCTTTTTGTCTCTCTGTCTCTGTCTCTGTCTCTCTTTCTTTCTGTCTCTCACTGTCTCTGTTTCTCTGTCTCAGTGTCTCTGTCTCTGTCTCTCTCTCTCACACACACATACACACACACAAAAAAAAAATGGGTAAACCTAAGTCCAAATCCTATGCTTTCATTTACTATACATTAATCACACTTTAGAAATATGACTATTATGTGAACAGAGACAAGGTGGCAGATACCATCATCCCATCTGCCCCTTCTTGCCCTGTGCCCCATATGTGCAGCATGCAGACACCCATATTGTGTGGCCACACAGTATCCTGACTCACCTCATGCCCTGCTCCAAGGGAATGCTTCCTGAGTGCTCACCATTAGCCATCTCTGAGCTACAGCTTCCAGGACTGTTAGGAGTCAGAGACCAGAGGAGAGACACACTGAAGCAGTCTACCTCAGCCCACTCCTGGTCAAAAAGCTATCATTTGCTCCAGGAAGATATGCTTGAACTTGCATTCATTCATTCACTTTTTTCAGTGTTTATTTTTTTATTAGTACAGTACATATTTATAGTGCAGAGTGCTCATATTCCTCCACTTTAAAAATGTTTTTCTCCTCTGTACTCCAGGGCAGTGCGCTAACCTGTCCCTACATACACAGAAAGGTCTCTGCTTGCTAGTTTGTACATTTAATCTAATCCACTCATTTTGTGGCCTTGGGAAATGAGGGTCAGAGTAAGTATGCAATTAACTCAGGGTTAAAAGCCCAGCTAATTCCTTGGGTGAATAAAACTCAAGCCTCCCATCTCCTAAGGTTAGTGGCTGGCCCTCCTCATCACACAAAGATGTCTCTGTCATTTCAAAGAGAGTGTGCTTTTAGGAAAAAATTAGCATGTGAAAGCAGCTGCCAAAGGTAGGATGGCTATCTGTGTGGTCCTAAGTGGGGCAGCCCCTTGTTTCCTGGGAAAGAGATGAACACACTGGGCAATGATAAGAGTGGACAAGAGCAACTGAGGACAGTAGTTTCATTATGTCTAACAGGAAACCTACAAGGATGTGTTATGCGCTTAGAGTGCCCAGCTCCTATTTGGCGCCAGGTGCTGGGTGGGAGTAAAGGAACAATCAACACAGACACAGTCACTGGCCTCGCCAAAATAGCAATCTAGTGGAGATATGGAACAAAACATTGCAGACGCGGTGGCTATCTCAAAAAGTCAAATGCATGGTACTTTGGGAATGTACAGTCCATCAGTATAGTGTTCATCAACAGCGGTAGAAACACACTTTCAAGGAAGGGGACTTCAAGAAGAAATTTGAAGGATGAATAGAACATATTCAGGAGCATGAGAGTGGATGGTGGCCCACTCTCAAGGTTCAAAGGCCTTGAAGATCAAGAAAATCTCTTACCCTTATTTATATACACTGTATGTTGTCACAAAAGAAGAGCTGGTACCCATTCCAAGTAACCAATCACTATGCAAGGAATATTCTGACTCACCCTGCATCCTTGATCAGTAAGTGCTGTGCCAATGGAGAGTGACCCTACCAAAGAAAAATACAACTAGAGTAATTCTAAGTCACAGACACTATTTCTGGACCAGATGCTGTTGTAGAAAATTTCAGAAACATCCACTAAAATTATAAATAAAAATCACATACTCTTAACATTTAATGAGAATATCGGCTGAATTTACCACCGTTGGGTGTGCGATATGGATGAAGCGGCTGATTTACTCATGAAGATGGAAATGTATGTGATAGCGGAAAACAAGGCTCGGAAATGTGAAAAACACTGGCATGAAAATGAATCACTGGAAAAACTCAAAACTTCCTTAATGCTTTATGTGCTGAATTATCTTCAGAGCAATAAAATAATAATAATAAAAAATAATACTAGAGCATTTTCCTGCTGTTAATTTTTTTTTTCTTTTACAAACCCTCTGTTGACTTGAGGGGAAGTTCTGCATCTAGAATGTGGCCCAGGAAATTTATAGTCTGTAACTCAGGGCCCAAAGACCTTGAACATCAAGAAAATCTCTTACCCTTATTTATATACACTGTTCTTTATCACAAAAGAAGAGCTGATACCCATTCCAAGTAACCAATCATTATGCAAGGAATATTCTGACTCACCCTGCATCCTTAATCAGTAAATGCTGTGCCAATGGAAAGAGAGTGGAAAAAGTCACAGCATCCATTAATAAAAAATGACTGGGGCTTTCTATCAACAGAAGCATCATTAGGAAATGTATGGTAGGAAAATAGTAGGCTGTAGATTTGTGGTGGCAGCGATGGCAATGGAATACTAACATTTAAACCCCCCTAACCACTTTGTTTCAAAGTGATACCAGATTTCAGGTAACTATACACACTATGCTTAACCCAGCCCTGTGCCTTCTCTATATCTTGCTAAATTCCCAACTACAGTCTCAACAGATGGAACGGCCTTCGTTTCTCCTTGGACCAGTTTTCCCATCTCCAAACACAAATATTCCTAACAGTTAACAGACTATTCTTTTCTGAGCATATCCCCCACAAAGGCACTGGCCATTTCTTAGCAAAAGAAAAGCCAAGTATGAAGGGAAAGAACCTCAGATTAACCTAATAATTTCTGAACAATCTCCCCTCTTTGCTACACTTCCACTCCCAATCATGAGCTGTAGGGTAAACAAAGAAAATATGATTCACATTTCCAATAAACTGCACAATCTATATTTCAACTCAGGATGTTCCTTGGTCACAGTGTATACTTACCATTTCAACTGCATTGCATTTTGAAAGAAAACAAAGCAATCATGTTCCATTAAAAGAAAGCCTTCTCGAATACGTCTTCTAGTAGGTTAAAGGGACCTGAGTCATTTGCTGAGGATGAATGGGATACTAAGTTCATTTAAAACACCTACAAATCTTAATAGCGGAATGAAGTAAAGTCGCAAAAGTCACCACTACTTCTCAAGTATCACTAATGCATGTCACCAGTGGATTAACTAATAGTATTCTACTTTAATGGCATTTCTCCTCTATCATTAACCCAAACATGGTCCATAAAGTTGCCTGAATAACCATAAACGAGCTTACTGCAAGGTTATGTGATTTCCAGTTCTATTAACTCAATAAGAACAACAGCATCAAATTCCTCACTCAGGCTGGCTTGTGAGTCTGTGGGCTAGGGACTGTATAGTAATATCTGTGATTAAAATGACTTCAGAGTGAATTCAGAATCCCATTCTATCTGTTTTCCATGTCTTACTTTCAAAAGATCGTGATTCTGATCTTAATTCTGTGCAATACTGTATGGCTTCTAATGGTATTCTACTATTAACCTCTATTCCACCTTAAAATGGAGCCTAGATGGGTAATGTTTTCAAATCACTACCCAGTCTGTATTGGAAATTATACTGGTTTTTGACAAGTAGTTTGAATATACTACCTATTGGCCCCCCTTCCCCCAAAAGTTCTGTTTAATCCAATCTTCTATTGGAATTCCAGGATTTATGTCACTATTATAGAAAAACTCATTTTTGGTTATTGCACCAACATGGCCAAATAAATGACTTCAAGATGCTAGAAGAAAGTATTTGGCCAAGACAAATAGGTGTTCAAAAAGGCCTCCCCAGCATACTCATTTTGCTATATGGAAAATGAACTAACCAGCTCTAATGTACAGCAAATGAGATTTGGAAGCATGTTCTAATTCACTTCATTCTGTACCTGAAATGAGAAGTTTTTGATTCCCCTGCTTCTCCCCAACAGTATATATGCAACAACATGGCCAAAGCAATCCTTTTACAACACACATCAGATCGTGTCACTCTGCTGCTCAAGACTTGCCCATGCCTACCCCTCTGTGAAGCATGCAAGCTAGAGCCCTAGCCAGGGTCTCCACCCCTATACATTTGGCCTCCCTGGTCTGCTGTTTACTTTCTCTCCAAACCTACTCGACACAGAGACAGCATATTCATACCTCAGGAACTTTGCATTGTCTATGCCATCTGACTACCACTCTTTTCCTTCCAGTGTCTACAAGATTAATAATCTCGCTCCCCAAAAGTATTTTTTTGATAATCATCATCTCTCAGGAACCAAATTTGACCAGCTGATCTGAAATTAAACCCCACTCTCTTTCCACACACTCAATACATCTTGCCCTGATCTAGGTTTCCTCTCTAACAGCACCTGCCTTATTTTCATATTCTACAGTGTATGTAATCATTATCTTCTCTTTCTACATCACTACAATTTAAAGTCCAAAAGACATGAACTTTAGCTCATTTTGTTCATTACTGTACACCCACAATGTGGAAAAATACATGACGCACGGTAGGTGTTTAATAATATTACTTGAACGAATGAATGAACTTCAAGTTTTGCATACAGCAGGGACCTAGCATGTGAAAATTGACAACTGAGTAACTTAAACTTATATTTAAATTCTCTAAGCCTCTATTTTCTCACCTGTAAAATGGAGTAATTATAATAGGGCTACTCTCAGAGCCCTTTAATAATTTCTATTATTAAAGATGGAACAAATAAGCATTTAAGATAGTGTCTTACATATTGATTCATTATTCTGAGTCTAAATTTTTTAAAAAGCAATAATAATTAAAATAATTCTTAACACACATGTAGAATTTTACCATTTCTAAAGGATATAATGATTTTCACTTGATTTCACCTAGGATTCCTCTCAGAATCATTCCAGGAAAAGAGAAAGACATGGATACCCAGAGCCTGACTTGGCAATGGCAGGAGATGAGCTATGAGAAATCAGGCAGAAATTAAGCTGGAGTCCTGATTCTGAGTCCTTTACTCTCCTACCAGAAGAGAGAAATAGTAATTTGAACTCCACCACTAACCAAAGAAAGGTCTATGAAGTGTTTTGCTGTCATTATTGTTTTGCTGTTGATGCTGTTTTTCTTTGTTTGTCTGTTGCTGTTTCTTTCCTTAATCTGAAAAGCTACATAGAATGTGTCTGAGGTGGAGCCAGTCATTAGCATCCATTGCATCCCAAAAATCCCAGGAAATGAACTTAACCACTGTACATCACTGTGCCATACCTACTCTCTACCTGACCTTTGAGTCAGCCACATATGCGTGGTCTGGAATACCTGTGTTATCTAAATGTGTGACAGTTAAGCTGGATTATGGATTGCCAGCTTGATTGGCTTGTCAACCATGCATGGGATTAGTAAATCTCCTTTTGGGTTTTATCTGGGTGGTGGGAACTTCACACTAAATCTGGCCTCTGACCCTTTCTGTGGTCCTGCCACCTCCATGCTCATTTTCTGGCTGTCATGCACTAAGCATCTTTGCTCTGCTCCAGGGAGCCAGGGGATCATGGATTTAGTCCCCCGAACCCATGATTCAATTGAACTGTTCTTCCTTAAGGTTTTGGATGTCAGGTATTTGTTCTAGCAGTGAGAAACCTGACCATTATGGTGTTCCCCGCATAGTTCTAAACACTTTAAAGAATGCCTTTCTTTTAGGTAGTGCCCAAACTCCTGATTTAATCTTGTTTATGTGGTTGATGCTTAGTAAATTCTTCATGAGTAAATGAGTGAGTAAAAAGATGGGTGTGTTTACTGGTGCTGCCTACAATAGCTCACCACACAACATTTTCTCCTTACTTTTCTACTGCAGTAATTAGAGTACAAGCAGATGTCTCCAGCAGCATGCTACCTCCTGATCCTTCATGACTGTGTTAATTGGAAAACTAGTTCCCCAAAATGTTGTGCACAAAAGAGCTACACATTTAAGAAGTGCTGAGTTGAACACCTCAAAAATCTTTTTCGCTACAGGGCTTCTCAAAACCATCAACACACTAATAACCATTGATAATCCTCAAACTTTAAACAGTATATACATCAGCTTGTAGATGTATTGAGTCACATACTCATCATCATCCCCACCCTCATCCCCCCCCCCAAAAAAAATGACATCCTGGGTGGAGTTTCTTTTAAGTCCACTTTTGTAAAGAACATGTTTATCTACAGCATAGGAACTCAGATCTCCAAAAACAGAACACTAGAAAAGTAAAGGGAAGCACAAAGAAGTCAAGAGATTCTCCCTTTTCATTTAAAACTAGATGGTTCACAGGGCAATTTCACCTAGATGCACTATTTACTTTCCCTTATGTCTAACCCTAGTTTGCCTTCAGACTCTTCTACATATTACTTTGGTCAATATGTGCAAAGGCTGATTTTTTTTTTGGACTGGAATTTGTTCTTCTTGTTGCTTTCAAGAAAGCACTAGTTTTTGTCCTGGTGTAATCTCTCCAACTTCAATGAGAAGACCGAAGTTTTCATAGGCAAAATAGTTAAACTGATGATGAAAAGAGACTCAAAGGCCACTGTCACCTCACTTGTCTTAGCAAGGGTCTACAACCCCCTCCTCTGACCCATGTAAATTAAAAACTTGCTATTAAAAAGCAAACAATGGGCTGGTGAGATAGTCTGAAGCACCTGCTTAGGCACACTTAGGCAGGTGCAGAGTACTGTGGTTCAATCCTCAGCACCACATGCTGTGCCAGCCAGCCCTCAGGGCAGGCTGAGCTAGCCAAAACAACAGCAAATGATTTCCAAAGATCTTTATCAGCTGATAGCATCTTATTTCATTTCACTTACCAGATAAGATTTGGTAAACTTAACAAGGTATTGAGGGCACAGGGCAAATGTAGACACTAGGGTGCAAAGAAGAGAAGGATAGTTGAGAGATGAGGCATACCAGGGAAGTACAGCTGTACTGTGGGCTCCCCAAGGAGGTAACAGCACAGGCTTATCAGGCATGAGGATCTAGCAAAATGTGGATGAAAGAACAATGAATAATACTCTGTCTGTTTCTGGTTTAGCCTCCTGGTATCCTGTCTCATACGGGAGTTTCCATAAGAAACAGATATTGCTGGCTAACGACACAAAGATATACAGGGAAATAAATACTGTCTAGGTAGGACATTATGTTTAGAAAATACTGAAGTTACTGAGAATATAGGGTCCCTAGACCAACCAGGGATGCGAACCTTTTAGAGCTTACAATGATGCAAACAGCTAGCTGGGGCACACATGCCATAGTTCACCACTACTGCCCCAGACCACAGCACAGACAGAGTCAAAGCAAAACAAAATAAGCCTTTTGTCTGCTTCATCCAGGAATACCCTGTTTTTCTTCTTTCCCCACTCTATCCCAGGTTCCATCAGTACCCTGAGCTCCTGAATGAAGCAGGGCTTAGAAACCAGCCTATCTGTTGCTGTGGCAAATGATACACATTCTTACCATGAGTGTTGCACAAGGTTCTAAATTCTATTTTTAAGCTACAAATATATGCAGACTATTTGCATAACGTACAAATACCCTCCTCTCCTTCTGAATGTAGATGGATTATAAATCATTAATGAAATTACTTGACTCTGAGATTTAGTCTCCTGATGGGGATCCTTCATAAAACTACAAATTTGAAATTCCACACCCAAAGTCCAATTCCTTTTTGTTTTTTTTCTTCCACTTGCTTCCTTCCACTGATTTCTGTGGAGGACTGGCCTCTGAGCAATTCCCTTCAAGCCTGGATGTCTGAGGGAAACACTTTCACTAGGGCATCTCATTTGAGAATATTTCCAGGGAGGATTTTAAACAGCTTCACAGCCAACCCTGAAGGAGTCTCTGTGCTGCTGAGGGGGGCTCACCACCTGCAGACGAGCAGAGCTCACCAGCTACAAACAGGGTGAGTCCTCTCCCCACTCAGTCTCGCCCACAGCTCCTGCTCAAAGCTGCCGAAATCTGTTCTTCCTTTGTCTCCTTGAGAAGATCTAGCTTTCCCTGGATCCTTTCCAGGATAAAACCCACTCATTTCCTTGACTCTCAGTGTCCTCTTAGAAACTAAGTAATGAAAGCAGATGCTCTAGCTCAGACACATATTGCCTCACTCAAAAGTTCATCGCAGCTTCCCACCCGAAGCTGAGGCACGCTCTGCCAGGAAAGTCACTGTCTCAAAAGCACATGGAAAACCTGGCCAGGCTATTCTTATGGGTTCCGTGGCGATGACCTTCCATGAAGACAGATTTCTGGTTCATAAAGTCTTTGTGTACTCTGTTCATTTTGGCTCTTACAGGATATCTGCAGGGAAAAAAATTTCCAAAGTATCTTAGAATGTCATGCATACTTGTACCATTTTTTAAAAAGGACATGCTTTCCTTAGGGGACAGTGAAACCTCTACAACACTGAATGACAGCCTTAAAGGCTAACTGTACATTTCTGATTTTTCTTCATCCCTCAATATGTGGGAGGAGGAAGACATTACATACTTGGAAAGTTATCTCTAAATGTTTCCCTGAACTGACAGACCCAGTACCTTGAACACAACCCTCATCATCAATGTATCAATATCCTATGGACCGAAAATTTTCAATGTTCAAGAATCCAAAAGTCAGACAATTATAGTAATTGTGTGCATCTTATTAAATGGCCAATTCCCAAGTAAATAAATAAATAAAATTAATTAAGAAGACTCATATCTGGTATTTCCTGTTACTGCTCTGTCCTCTATGGCACGTACAAAATTTTTTGAAGAAATTGCGGGAAATGTCAAGACCCTTCCTTGTTACAATTTAATTTTGTGCTGCTAAGGCAATTACAGTTCAATGAATGATGATTCAAACACATCGAAGTTTTCATTACTCTTTGCTTAATTTGTCAGCTAATGCCTCTGAGTTGTACAGTTTCCCCGGCCGTCTTAGCTTGCCATTAAAAAGCCTGTCAAGGAAATATAACCTTCTGATTCCAGCCAGGTTTAAACAGTATGTATCCTTTCATTGTTAAGAAAGTTAGAACTAACTCCCCAACCAAAATATTCACACTCCACAGTTAGGAAAGGTTGCAATAATTCTAGATTAGTGTTTTTTAATGCAACAGCACTGCAGTAAATACCAGAAATAAGGGTTCATGCTTAAGATACTATATATCATAAGAATGTGACTTTCTCTCAATGTTTCTTAGTGGTTTATGGTTACCTGATAAATGTTGGACTTTTACATTCCTCTCCACATCCCAAGCATCTATTACATTTACACATTTTATACTTCTCTAATATTTTTGCAATACATTTTCCTGAATCGGCTGATGACATTTAATAGAATGTTTAAGACACAATATAAAACCTTAAATGCTCTTCCTTATTCTGGAGGGGAGAAATGTGCACATAGATTGGATTTCAAATTAAAACCCACGTTGTATACCCAACGTTTTTGCTTCTGCCATACATATTAAAATATAACTAAATGCTTCTTATGCAATACTGCAGAATCTGTACAAATAACAAGCTCTGGTACTTATAAGCAAGCTAGATGATTAAGGAGCTATTAATGAAAGGAAACAAAACCACAGTGCTGGGATGTAATAATCCATGAAATTCTTATTGGTAGAAAGGGAATCTGCAGTAAATAAATATTAACCTAAATGCTATAGAAAACATAAAACAAGCAGGAAAATTGTGTTCTTTAAGCTAAAATATAGGTTAAAAATTGCTGACAATGTAAGGAGAATCTATTTGCATACCACAGGGCTCCATCTGCTGTGGAAAATATAAGCTGCAAGAATGATTTAATATTTAATAGAAGTAGTAGCCGTTGTTAATTATAATTTGCACATTTACAAATCAGCACTGATAGCAATACAAATTATGAAATATAAGGGTGTTCTTCTCGATACTAGGGAAAATAAGATGACAGACAAAGCTAATGGAGTATCCCTAACCACAGCTCTGTCAGAACACATCAGAGAACTAATCCAGTTGCAAAGAGCCTGCAATGGAAAATCTATTTAAAATATTAAAATGCTGTTTGGTAAAAGCTTTTTCATAGTGCATTTTACTTAAACAGTTGCTTATTACTCATGGGTCATTAGCTGTACACCCAGATGCATCCTGCAAACTGCCATTTAAAAGAATAGTAGAAATTAAATAAGAAATATATTTCCATAGCTTTTACTTGCTATATAGAAAGAGTTTGCTAATATCTATCTGGATATGGAAAACTAGCATATGATCACACAATAAGGAGAAAACTCTGAAATTAAGCATTATATTTTGTCTACATAGAGCCATAAAATTCAACACAACTTTCCCCTCCAGAGTTGATCTTATTCCCATTTATACTTAGATGCTAATAGGGATGATACAAATTGACTCTTATTTAGTAAGAAGACAGAAATTACTATTGATTTTTTCATTAATCTTCTATTTCACCTCATTCCTCTCATCATCATATAATATGGATTAGTGGTAGAAACATTTTATGCATGATGCTTTAGTAGTAACTTTTGTTCGCTAAATCATAAACACTGCTAATTTTAGCATCCGGAATCTCCAATTTATAGAACAGATCCTCTATCTAAATTCCTTTCATCTACTACCATTAGGAAATCCTTGCTTCTTGACCATTATTCTCAGTGCAAACTAAAATATTGTTTCATCTTTTTTTAAAAAAGTAGAACAAAGGCTATACTGAGCATGTGGCTTAAGATACAAAAGAAGAACTGCTTCAAATCACATTTAAATGTGAAACTGTTTTTGTCTACGATTTAGGAAATATTAGCAGATATTTGTGCCTACTTAAACTGCATTATCAAAGAATTTGTTGGGTTTAAGGAAAGATCAAACACTGTCAGTTTTGAGGTCAAGTACTCCCAGGAGTAGTTTTTTTCTTTTTTTTGGCCAACTGTTTTCAAATATTAGAACTTGAGTCTTTCAGAAGGCATGCCCAGTGGTTCATACTCTCTTATTTTTTATAACTTTGCCTTTACACTATATTCCTTATCCTGTATTCTTCTTGCCATAAAGGATTAGCTTACATCTCTTTTAATATGCTATTCTATCGGTTCTTAAAATGTGTTAGTTGTATTTTTTGTTAGCCATTACATTCAGTAGATGTATTTGCAGCTGTGGCCCAGTAGTAGATCAATGAGCTGTGGAGCTCATTAACTTCAGACCTCCCAAGTCTAAAGTATTAGGAACATAGTGTTATAATTATTTGAGTACTATCAATGAAAGCCTATCAAGGAAGTATCTGTTTTCTTCATATTTCTTGGTGGGAAAAACATTCTAATAGTTTCTCCTAAGAATTAGCCTACAGAC
>NDGM011195654.1:0-14409 GCA_002564305.1 Octomys mimax
AAAAAAAAAAAAAAAAAAAAAAAGAGAAAGTATTAACAAAATTGGCAAGCCATAAACTACATTTAAAAATGAAAAAGAAGATGTGAATAACTAAAATGAGAAATGAAAGTGGGACATTATTACAGATCTTGTAGAAATAAAAGGGATTATAAGGGAATCCTATGAACAATTGCCTGGTAACCAATTAGATGACCTAACTGGACCAATTCCTGGAAATGTGTGAGTGAACCTCACACACACACACACACACACACACACACACACACACAATCAAATCTAATTTGTGAAGAAATAAAATATCTCAAGAGACCTAATACCAAGTAAAATGATTGAATCATAACTACAACAAGAAAAACTCTCAAGTCAGGGCTAGGGAGATAGTGCAGTGGTCTAAGCACCTGCTTGGCAAGTGCAGGGACCTGGGTTTGATCCCTGGTACTGCATGCCGTGCTAGCCCTGTATCATGCTGCCCACCGAGACCTGAAACCAGGCATCATGGTGCATGCCTATAATCCTAGTGCTGGTGAAGCTGACAGGAAGATCACTACAAGCTGAAGCAGCATAGTGAGACCCTGTACCAAATAAATAAACAAAAGGGAGAAAAAAAAAAGTCCCAAGTCAGATGGCTCCCTGGAGAATCCTAGAAAACTTTTAATGCTCTGATTATACTAAAACCCACTGAATTTCCACTTTAAAGGGGTGAATCCTCTGGTATAAAAATTATATCTCAATACAACTGTTGCATATTATTTTTTAAAGTCACCTGGATTCATGCATGACTCATTAGTGGCAGGCCAGCTCTTTCGCTCTCTTGCTAGTGTAATGAGCAGCTAACAAATGCCACAAGGGCCACCTTGTCAAGAAGCCTTTGTCATTGGCAAAGACGGATGTGCATACCTGCTTTGATCCTCTAAGTTGCTCGCCCACGTGCCAGCTTCCTCAGCGCACACCTGTAACAGGTCATACTGTGCGTTCTGTACAGCCCAAGCGGCTGGCACTGTAACCAGCCATCACTGCAGGAGTGACGATAGTGCTGGTTCGGATGAGTGTCTCCCAAAGGTTCATAGGTGAAGATGGGCTTCCTGGGCTGGAGCTGTTGGGAGGGGCTGTGGATCTTTACGAGGTGGGGCCTCTTGGGTCATTAGAAACATGCCCCTCAAAAGGATGGTGGGGGCCCTGTTCTCTATCTCTGCTCCACCGCTTCAGCTGTGATTGACCTTTGACACACATGCTGCTGCCATGTTGTGCTGCTGCCCTTAGTAGAGACTCAGATTCATGGGGCTGTCCAGTGGGGGGCTGGGGCTTCTCAAGGGATAGGCCAAAGGGAATCTTTCTTTACTTGCTAGAAACCTGCAGCAGGTGTTTTGTTAGTGATGGAAGGGTCACTAACACAGATCGCTTTGTAAAATTACCCAGTGAAGCTGTCAGGTTTTAGGTTCCCTCCGTGCAATGGCCCCCTATGAGGAAAGTGCCCTGAACATCTGCAGGAGAGGCCACGTGTGACGAAATGGGGAAGGACATGTGTGCCTGGGGAGGAGGCCACTTCCCTTCTGAAGCTACCTAGATATGAACCAGATGGAGGGGCACAGAACTCTTTCCATAAGTACATTTAAGAAACGTCCGTGAGTTGCTGATAGTGAAGCTGATTTGCTAGGAATGGTTTTTCCAAAGTCTGTAGAAACCCTAGTGACCCAGCTTGGTGGTTTCAAGCGTGATGAGCCTACAGTCCAATGGCCTTGCGGATAAATGGTTCTGCAGATGGATGGCCCCATAGGTGAATGGCCAGGCCACTTGCAGCATGGCTGCCTTTACACCCGAGGCTATGGTGAGGAATTTTCACATCCAGACCAGATGCAGACTTGGGAACTGGACTGACCTGTTGGGGATCCACTTAGGCAAGGTGGTCCTGGTTGCCTGGGGTGGGGGTGTGTCCTGCCTTCCAATAGGAATCTGCACAAAGAAACTGCATCTGGTGTTTTCCTTGTGACAGGCTTGGTTGGTTTATTCCTATAAAGCCGAGGAGCCATACTAGATATTAGATGATTTTCCTCTAAATAGCTGCTTCTTTGTACCTGTCCCCAGCACACTTCCTCTTCCCTTGACCATTGCTCTGGGGGCTGCTGCTCCGCTCCCCTGACCTCAGTGCTGTGGTTTTTTGTTTATTTTATCTCCCCAAAGCAAACAAATTCTCTCCATTTTGTCCTACTTCCTACCAGATAGAATCTTTTGTTTTCACTTACTGCCTTGTCAGCTTCCAAGAAGTTTTAATGTCTTGAGACCTGTGGAGACACCCAGGGTTCAGTGGTCTGCACCCGGCTCCAGCCCAAGGTCGAGGATTCCCTCCTTTTCCTTCCCTGTATTGTCCAGCATCCTGCAGGGCCGCTGTGCCGGGCCACACCACCAGGATAGTGCTGCCTGGTACAGACCCCTCCTGCTGCCACAGGCGCCACCAAGCCCTGGACACACCTCACCACCACCGGAGGTGTGTGGGCCCCTGAGGATGATGGGACAGGCAGGCATAGACAGTGGATTTCTTTCCATCCTTGGCTCTCCGCCCTGGTCTGGCAAGGGCAGGCTGCAGGCATCAGAGGAGGTGGCCTGCATGCTCAGCAGCAGCACCCTGGCTTCCAGCAGACCTCGGAGTCCCTATCAGATGGTGGACTGTACCAGCACTTTAGGGGCTGCCTAAAGTGAGAGTTAGTTTAGGACAGCAGGGATTTTTCCCAATGCCTTTACAAACAAAAAGGAGGATTTCTCTCACACAATCATTCCAGGCTGAGTTTTCATCTTAAACATAGTTTTAGTCCTGTTGTGCTGCTTACAAGTCCTCCATGCTTCTATCACCTATAGGATGAATCTGGACACTTCCTAACAGCCCATTCCTCTCACCTCCCTCCCCACAGGTGCTGCCTCCTGCTGGTGGCTCTGTTTCCATGAACACTCTCAGGGACACTGCCAAGTTCATGTTTGCTCCATGGGGTGCTCCAGTGGCCAGTGTCTTCTGTCAGACTTCTTTCAGTTTTCTAGAAAGTTATCGCTAATGATGACACGGCACTCATCACAGGGCACTGTGAGCCTTCGCATCCTTGCCCATCTTCCCCTTTAGGTTGTGGGGTCCTAGACCTCAGCTCAGCATGGTGTCAGTCCATGACAGATGATCCAAAATAGGAGTTTGTTATAGGTCTGCGAGATGGAAATCAATAGGTTTTCAATTTTATTCTGTGAACATTCTTCAGGCGGTGGAGTGACAAAAAGATGAGTGAGAGGCTGTTTCTGATCAAGAAACAAAGGATGCCACTCCAGCTACAAACCAAGAACCGCAGAGTCAGTTGACAGCATCTCGGTTGCCAAACTGATTGCTGACTTTGAATAAGGAGGGTTGATGAGGAGCTTTCGGGGGCAGAAGTGAGGGTGAGCGTGCCTTCTAATATCTGCCTTGTGTCTATGTAGCTAAGGCCTCCTTCAGATCACAACAGTCTAGTAGGAGGATTATCTCTGTCATTTCTATAGTGGTGAGTTACTTGGCTCAGATAGGAAACTGATTTTCTCTGAGACAGTCTGCATCAGTTAGCTGAAAGAGTGGAGTAATGCAGTCATCCAGGAGCTAATGGCATTTTATCCAGTGTCCTCATTCAAATCCCCCTCTTCAGACTGAATGAGTGTCTTTCTGCCAGAACCTCCCCAGTGGCTGTGGAGGATGCTGCATTTCCAGTCAAACTTGAGCATGAAGCCCCTTTCCCTCCTGAAATCGTGACAAGGCACACACTCTGGAAGCAGTGTGTTTAAAAGAAAAGAGACTTTGCAGCCAGTAGTTGGGAATGAATTGCAAACAGCATCAACCTGCAAAATAAAATGAAAGAAAGGTGCTGATATTCTCATAGGCCGTGGGCTGGTGCAGATTAGTGAAGGTCCCATCTTCAAAGGTGATTCCTCATTTGTGTGTAATCGCTCTGCTCACACTTTGAGTAATACGCTCCTTCAGATCACAGTTTTCCCTGGATATAGAAGGGGAATTGGTTCCAGGACCTGCGTGGGTTCCAAAATCCAAGAATCCTCAAATTCCTCACATAGCATATTTGCCTAGAATATGCTACATGCTTTGAATCATGTATACTTGTACTGTATACTTTGAATAATGTCTAATTACTTGTAATGCTTAATATACTATAAATGATATGTAGATGTTGTTATACTATATTTTAAAAGTAGTTGTACTGTATTATTTAGGGACCAATGACAAGAAGAAGAGAACACTCTGGAAGCAAAGTACTTTCTACCCACAATGGTTCCATCTGCAGAGGGACCTGCAAGCACAGAAGCAGGTCCTGTGTGTCCACTGCCTCTTCACAGGGACACAGAGTTGTGAAGGCCCCTCAGCTATGGAAGGAGTGGAAATTACAGAAGAGGCAGTAGAACAAATGGGGATGACCAGGGAGGCAAGGCACGCAGAGAATGTGAAATTACCTTCTTGTCTCCAGACATCAGCATTGTGTTTGCTTGGAAAAACGCCCAACGGTGGGAAGTGACGTGACAACATGACAGACTTTACTCCATACTCAATCACTTCCCATGGGGCTTTTGCTGGGTATCAGGCACTATTTGGGAGACATAAAAGTATTATGGTGGAGAAAGCCCACACGATCTTCGTCTTCATGGGATCACTGAAAGTGTTTTGGCTTATCAAATAAGCAAAACTGGCACATATTCTCTGTGAAGGGTCAGGCAGCCAAGGCTTCAGGGGTGGTGGACATCGGGTCTCTGTCATAGTTACGTTACCCATTTCTGCTGTTACAGTGCACAAACAGCTACATGGCACACAAAGGGAGGAGCATGAGTGTTCTAATGAAACTTTATTACAAAAATGAATGATAGACCCAATTTGGATGGTGGCCTCTAGTTTACCAACCCCTGAGCAAAACTACAAGTAGACAACTGAAATGCACCACAGTGTCAGGGAGAGATGCGTGGCACTGTTGAGGCGCACGAAGAGGAATTCAGTATATGAGAACTGAGATTTGAAAGAGGAGAAGGAATTAGGTAAGGAGTGGCGAAGAAAGCATTGTAGGTAGATGGTGAGGATCAGGGTCATGGTGTGAGGTGAAGCTGATGGGAGAGGCCAACGCTGATGGGGGAGAGCTGGCTGGTGAGGTTCAGAACTTCCGACATTCACAAGAGTAGTGGAAATCATTTTATTCAGAGTCTCACGTGTGCTGTGATGTTTCAGAATCGCCCTGCTGGGTATGTCTTGGAGAATGGGTTGTGGGTGAGGAAGCCTATTTTAGTAGTTCTGACAAAGCCTGAAGAAGTGTGCAAAGTGGCTATGCAGCGGGAAGAAAGCAAAGACCCAAGCAATTCTTGACGAGTAAAATCAACATGTTGCACACAGGATTTCAATATGGGAGCGAGGGAACAGCTGGGTCCAGAGTGACTCCTGGGCCTGGGCTTGTCTGATTGGATAGCTGTATTGTTTCTGAGATACAAAATGATCTTTTAGGATAATATGGGAAACTATAAAAGATTAAGTAATTTCTAAATAGAAACTTATTTCTTTCACTTTTGGAGGCTGGGGAATTAAGATCAAAGCACAATGGTCTCATGTCTTGTAAGGACCATTCTTTTTGTGTCCTTACAGAGCACAAGGACCAAGCAGTCTCCTTTGGGCCTCCTTTATCAGGGTACTGATCTCATTCATGGGGGCTCCTCAGGTTGCATGAGCCAATCTCCTCTCAAAGGGCACATTTCCTAAAACCATCATATTAGAGGGGATCATTTCAACATATACATTTGAGGGAAATAATCTATGACCTTTTCCTGGCTCCCCAGTTTTGTGTCTTCAGACATGCAATAAATTCATTTCATTCCAACAACCCTTGGTCTTAGCTCACATCAGCTTCAACTTTAACATCTAACCCAACCTCATCTAAGGGTCCTCTAAGTCAGACATGTGTGAGACTCAGGTAAGATTCATCTTAAGGCAAATTCCTCTCAGGTGTAGATGAGTCTATAAAATCAAGCAATGTCTGTGTTTCCCAGACACAGTGGCTGAGGATAAACAGTCTCCTTCCAAAAGGAAGAAATAGGAAGAAGGAAAGGATTATAAGTCCCAAGCATGTTAAAAACCCAACAAGGCAAGCTATAAAATCTCACAGCTTGAGAAGACAAAGGGTGAGTTCTGTAAGTGGACAAAGTCCTCAGAGGGTGACACAGGAGTTGGAGCTCTCTCTGCACAAATGGTTCCATCATCAAAAGCAACCTTGCAGCGAAGAGAACACCAATAAATAAGGGAGACAGCATGCCCAGGGCAGGAGCTGCCTGAAGCGTAGGATGAATTCTGCCTCTGTACCCTGCCCTCTAGGTGCACTGATATGCTAGCCAGCTGTTAGCACCCACTGGGCAGCGATATAAACTCCACCTTGTTCTTGTTTGAAGAACAAGGAGATACAGCGCAGGGAGGAGGGGCAGTGAGGTCCAGGGGCCTAAGGGATGTAGCCAACCTGTTGAAGCAGAGTAGAGGTAGATGTCTGACCTTGATGTTCTGAGAGCCCCCACTAGCTCCAAAGGCATCGGCCTCACATTGCTGTGTACACGCATGTGTGCGTGTACAGGTGTGTCAACGTATAACATACACAGAACAAGCACTCATGAGAAGGCAGTAGGAGGCAAAACAGCCTTGAGAAGTGAGTTCCTAAGCATGTTTGCAGAAGGCCTTGGCAGGTCTTGGGTGGCCACTGGATCTCTTTCCCAGGGGACAGACTAGGGCTAGGATATAATATTATCTGCATCTAAGGGAAGAGGGGGCTCCAGGTGCCATCTTGCTTACCCTAACTGAGTTGGGGGAAGCAGGTAATGACATCTGTAGAATGATTCATTTTTATCACCATCTCTCCCCATCAGGGGGCAAGCGTTCTGATGGTAGAGTGCTCAGGCTAGAGCTCTGGACACGTACAGCAGTGCCTGGCACAGGGAACAGCCAAGTCCTTAGAACAACAAGAAGAAATAGAACTGATGATGGCTCCCATTGTATAGATAAAGAAACCAAAGGGGGTTCGAGGATGCAAACTTCTAATCTGTGGTTTGTGTTGTACAGTTTACGTGTAGCTTTCCTAAGTCTTGTGCTGCAGGCAGGTCCCACCCAGGGCACTCTGTTTTCTCTGCTCAGTGGTGTCCTCTACTCTGCAGTGTCCCCTTTGAGGATGGAATGATTTGTGCAGTGAGCCTCAACTCCAATGCCACCTTCTGCTGGTTCTGTCCCCTCCTCCACTCGTCTTCTCAGGCTTCCCCCTTCAAGCTTGATCAGGCCTCATGCATCCTACAGTCTAGGGGTGCACCCACTAACATGAGTTCAGTGGCCCCTTGGTCCATGAACTTCATTCTTTCCATGACTCTGCTCACAAACCGAATTGGATGAGAGCCAAATCAAATGCCCCCATTAGGTCCGCATGGAACCTAACCACTGAGTTTGATTCAGTTTTATCCGATTTAATTTGGGAGCAGAACTGTGGAAAGAATGAAGTTTGTGAACCGAGGCGCCACTCTGCAAGTAAAATAACACAGGCTGAAACGTCCGCCCTGGTGTGGGTGGTGAAGTCTCCTTCATCCTTGCCGCCTTCTTATTACTGCATTGGTCTTAGAAAATTGCTTTTAACACACCTATCATGAAAGTTGCACACACTGTCAAGTGCTAGCAGAGGTGAGGGAGTGTGAGGCGGAGAATTTCCCCTCTCAGGGCTGACCTTGCGAGGTGAAATCACAGCTCTCAGCAGCTGCTCGGTCAGAAGAGTGACAAGAAAAAAGGACCTGTCCGAGTATTATTTAGAATATAAAAACAGGGCTCTTTCTTTACCTCAGTTACAGAGTTTGCTAAAAATCCTTCAACAGTTGGACTCTTTCAAAAGCAGTCTAAATCATAATCTTTTCTGCGAGTTCAGCTTCCCCGGAGGCTTTCTGCCCCTGCTTCCTGCTCCTGGGAGCCCTCGTGCCTGCTGGTGGGTGTGCAAACAGGACAGTCATTGGGGACAACCAACGAATCAGGGGCTCTGTGGGCCCCTTTGGGGGGGTTCCTCAGGCAGAGCGTGAAGGTTCTCATGTAGTGCTGTGTGTGGGGACGGGAGTCAGGGTAGGCTCGGTGCTGGTCTCTCAGGTCTGGATGGGGAAGACCAGTGCACATAAAATGCATGTCAGATGTGCGGTGGTTATGAGCAATGGATTTGATGGGCGACTAGTCCCATAGGTGAATTTAAAAACATAAGTAATTCACTTCCCCACATCTCAGGGGGATGGTTCTGGATCCCCCCTTCCCTCATGGTGCCAAAATCCGTAGATGCTCAAGTTCCTGTGTAAAAGGGCTCAGTATTTAGCATTTACATATAGTCTACCCGTATACTTTCATGAACTTAAAAAAAAATGTATTTGGTTGTTACGGGGTCTCACTATGCAGCTTGGGTTTATGGTGAACCTCCTGTTTTCAGCCTCCTCAGTTCTGGGATTATAGGTGTGCGCCACCACACCTGAACTCTGTGGTTTGCTCAGCCCACCCTGGGGGTGGGGCTGGCACAGCACGTGGTGCTGGGGATCGGACTGCAGCCCCTGAGCTTGCTTCACTTTGCCTAAGCAGGCACTTTAGTCTACTGAGCTGTCTCGTCAGTCCTACTTGCATGTACTTTAACTTCTAGGTTAGTTTTAATATTAATAAATTACAAACGCTGTTTAAATAGTTGGTATAGTGTATTTATTTACAGAATAATGACAAGAAAAAAATGTCCTTACATGGTCAGCATAGAGGAAATTACTTTTTTTTTTTTTTAAACTTTTCTCCTTTGTTTTTATTTATTCATTTAGGCAGACCCGGGTATTGAACTCAGGCCCTTGCACTTGCCAGGGAAGTGCTTATTCCGCTGAGCCATCTCCCTGGTCCCAGAAATTACTTTCTGAATATTTTTGATCTGAGTTTGGTTGAATCCATGGGTATGAAACTATAGATAAAGAGGGCTGATTTCTTCATTAAAACAAGCAATGTGGTAAGGTAAGTCACACAATCATTTACATACATCAAGAATTCATGCACACAAAACTGTAAACCACACTTTGTAAGGACATGCTCACATATGAAGAAATAAAAATTTAAAATATTGTCTTTGCAGGAGAAAGGAAGGGGGGGTATTCTATGGGATACAATGGAATTAAAAATTATAGCAAAGGACAGCTGGTACATATTCATGACAGTATGGCAAGAACAAGGGGTATGATTAATTCAGTCTTCTGTAGTGGATGTTTAAAAAACCATCCAAGCCTTATCTCTTCAGAAGTCCAATCCTTAAATCAACTGTTGGTGAAGATATGGAGAAACTGGTACTATTCTTTCCTGTTGCTGGGATTATAAAATAGTACAGCTGCTTTAGAAAACAGTATGGCAGCTCCCTAAAAAATTAAAGACAGAGTTGTCTTCTAACCCAGGTATCCCACTGGTGGGTCCTAGGCCAAAAGAAGTGAGCACAGAGTCTCGAAGAAGCATCTATTTGTCTTTGTGCACAGCAGCAGTGCTCACGACATGAAGAGGTGGAGGCAGGTCAGATGTCCACGGCGGGCGAGTGGATGAAAAGAACAGAGCAGAAATACACATGAATTACTATGCAACTGCAAGACTGGGCTGGTGGTGCAGCCTGTAATCCCAGCACTTGTAAGGCTGAGGCAGGAAGATCACTGTGAGTTCGAGGCCAGCCTGGGACACAAAGTGAATTCAAGACCAGCCTGAACTATGTGGTGAGACCCTTTCTTTAACACAAACAAACAAACAAACAAACAAAATCCCTGCTACTCAGCCTTAATGAGGAAGGAGATAGATTTGTGCTACAGCATGGATATGCCTTGAGAACTTCATGCCAAGTTGTCTAAAAGCCAATCACAGAAGATACAAATGCTGTACGATTCTACTTTTATAAGGTACTTACATTTTCAAATTCACAAAGACATAAAATAGGATGGAGACTGGCAGGGCCTGGGGGCATGAGCAGCTCGTGTTTAACGGGTACGGAGCTTCAATTTTGATACAGGAAAAGCCTCCTAGAGCTGGATGGTGGTGATGGCTGCATAATACCACAAATGTGTTTCACTTCGCTGGCCTGTGATCCCGCTCTAGAGGGCTGAGGCAGGAGGAGTACACGTCCGGCTGCAGCCTGGCTAACTTAAGTGACTTAGCAAGAATTTGTCTCAGAATAAAAACAAAAAAGGGCTAGGGACGTAGGTCAGTGGGAGAGGCTCTAGGCTCCATCCCTGGTACAAGGGCAGCAACAACAAAAGGCGTAGTCAGCACTCCCCAGGGCTTGTGGTCCTGGCTGGGCTCACCATCAGGCTTAACTGCCTCCTCGTCACCCTTGTCTCTCTGCCTCCCAGCTGCCCTCCCTACTAAACTCTGGCAAAAAAATTCTCAGCTTTTCTCCAGGCCGTTGCACACTGCTCCCTTATCTGAAATCCTTCTTTGCTTTCTGGTAACCCGTAAGCTGTCCACACTCTACTTCTACATCCGGCCCATCTTGATCCCCAAAGTTGGTTTAATTTCTCTCCTTGGCTGTCACAATCCAGGGCCCCTGCAGTGTACAGACAGCCCTCATAGTCTCCTTCTTGGGGGAGAGGGCAGCCAGCCCCCAGACACAGCACCTCGAAGCAGGCCTCCTGGGTGTCCTGTGTCAAAGGAATGTCTTATTTTTAAGGAAGCCCAAACATTTAGCTGCTTAGGATGGTCATTATCTTGCTTTCTGATAAATTTTCAAAGGAAAAGAAAATAATTTTGACTATTCCTTTTCAACTTGGAATGCCTTTGGGAGCCCTGCTGTTTGCTCCTGCGCCCATGTGTGGGTGAGCCGCTCTCTGGATCGCTAGAGCTCTGTGTTGTTTTACGCCTGCGCGGGGGCATTTGCAACCCGCAGTCCTCCGGGGCCTCCTCTGCGGAAATCTCCATGTGAGAAAGACTGCTGCTTCCTCCATGGGGGCATGCTGACACAGCCTGCCCTTTCCTCCCGAGCCAGAGACTGAAACTCAGCGCGCTCCTCCTCTGGAAGCACACCGCTGCCACTGTCTGCCTTCCCTGATCTGTCCCCAGGGGCAGGGCTCAGCCCGGCCAGTCCTCTGCGGGGCTTCCTGTTCCGCTGTCCCTGCTGTGTCCACGGTGGGCGCTGACGGTCACTGGGGCATCTGTTCCTGAGGGCCCAGGGCTGGGTGGGACTCCAGGAGCCTGGGTGTTGCCAGGCCTGCGGCACCTACCCCACCTCTGCGTGGTGGGAGCAGAGCCCTTCCCAGCGTGCCCGGTGTCCTCCAGTCACCCGCGCAGCGGCAGCCCTGGTGGCCGGGGACGTGTCCCGCAGGGCGGTGGCGGCGGCGGGGGCCGGGCGGGGCTGGCCGGCGCAGGACAAGGTGGGCTCTCCCACATTTTCATAAGAAACAGCGGTGAAAGGCCCTGTCCAGGGGCTGTCCGGTCACTGGCAGAGGCCGCTGTGGAAAGTCTCCTGCCCCGCGCGGCTACCGTGCCCTTCCTTGCGCACACAGCTCATCGAGGATTGCGGGCTTTGGCGACCTTTGAAAGAAGACTTTCTTTCCATTTTGGCAACTTGTCTCTCGACAGACACTCTGTTCTTTTTATTGGATGGGCCATAATTTAACAAGTAGCACTTTTACTTTAGTACCAAATCCTCCTGCCATCCACCTCCCAACAACAGCATTTCCCCTTATCTGATTTTTTTTTTCTTGGCCTCTAGTATCGTCATAAGGTCAAAGTATCAACTCTCTGGGGGATCCAGCATGGTAAGGACTTGACTTCAGATCAGAAACAAATTGCAGTGAAGCAAAAACACCAGGGCCACAGCGTGGAAAGCTGTGAACTCCCCAAACGGCCGCCATGTGTGCCGCTCGGCCGGCTGGCGCCGGAGTCAGCTTGGCTTGGCAGTCTCTTCCTCCACGCGCTGTTTTCCTTGGGGGGTGGGAGGGCGGAGGAGAGTGAGTNGGGAGGGGGCGGGCAGGACCAGGGAGCTCAGTTGCCCTTTGCCTCATGATTTATATTTGGTCAGAGTATCCTTGTTCCGCTTTCTTCTGGCGGGAATGTGTCTTGGACATGCTGTTTCAATAGGAGACAATCAGCTGGGCCCTCTGTGGAATGTCCCTGGAGACTGGAAACGACCTCCCAACAGGGTCATTTGTTCAGCAGAACTCTAAGTTGCATTCTCCAACATCTGCATTCTATTAATACCTTCAGAATATTTCCATCAGCTTTGGGAAATCAGAAGAGATGTTCAGCTCCAAATCCTAGAGTCTTTTGAACACTTCTCTCTGACTCTTGTGCTTTGTGGGTGGATATCTTCCCCATTCATTTAGTTTGCTGCAGGGCAGGTGGATGCTCAGATGTCTTAGTAAAACTCAAGGCTGGGGTGAAATTCATCAGGTGGACTGCCGTCCGTGACAGCCCCCAGTGGAACATGCATTAGTAAGCACACAGAAGAGATGGACCTGCTCAGGGCCAGGAAAGATGTTCTGGGGCACCTGCTGAATGCCAGCGGGAGACAGCCTGTGCTCCGAGCTCCCCAGGGTGGAGCCCATGTCCCAGGCCACAGGGGTTTTGCTGGAGATGGAGCCTTGTCATGTTCTCCAAGGGATATGGCCTTACAGGAGAAAAAGGGCGAGAGGAAGGAGGCAAATAAAGGCATGCAGTAAAGACAGAGAATGTTTACTTAAGAAAAATAAAAGTATCTAGACGGAATAGAAATGATGCTTACCTCAGTAAGGCCTGCACTTGGTGAGACTGTGAGTCAGAGACCTGGCTACAGCCTTACAGGAAGCGGGGTCTGGACCCTGGATGGTATAAGGAGATATTGGGGACCTAGTCCTTAGGGTGGAGGGTGTCCTGCTGTCCCAGGGTGTCCTGGTGTGGGAATGCTGAGGAGCCTGAGAAGGTACACTCTATCCACAGAGCGCTTAATGGCTATTCACCAAGTGCAGGTGTGCAGCCACGGAGCTCATCAAGCAGGCTTTAGGGGCAGAGGAATCCAGAGGAGAAGGTGAGCTGGCCTGAGGATGAGCCTTGCAAACTGCTCTCCCCTCCCCTCACAGGAAGAAGTTGAAGCCCGCCTGACGTTTAAACCTTCTGGAGATCTGGAAGGCCCAGAGCCAGAGGGGCCAGGCCTGAGCCGGTATAGTGACTGTGGCCATTACCCAAAGCTGTGTCGCAGTCGATGCTGAAAGTGAGAAGCCAAAAACGTACATCCAAAAGTTATCTTCAAAGAATGGAAAAATAGGGGTCTGCTACCAAAAACTAGTAGAAATATAATTTTTTTTTTTTTTGATAGTTGGCATTGAACTCAGGCTCTCACGCTTGCCAGGCAGTTGCTCTGGTGCTGGGCTCCAGCCCCAGCCCTTAGGCATATAATTTTACCCAACACGGGCTTCAGTGCTTACGATTCTAATACACGGGGTCAGATGAATGAACGATAAGTCTTAGTGAGAATTATGGAGCAACTTTCTTGGAAATTCAGAGGAATGCCAGAGTGTGATAAGAAGGTCTCTAATAATGATAAATGGCTTCCTGGTTTATGACTCGGAAAGAGCTCCTCTTTGCTGGCTGGAGTTGGCTGAGGAGGCTGAAAGCGCTCAGGGGGCAGGAAGGAGCTATACCTCCTGGGGCTGATGGGGTTTCCTGTGCCCTCTGTCTGTCTGTCTGTCTGTCTGTCTGTCTGTCTGTCCAGGGGAGAGTTTTGACAGTCACTCCTGGCTTCCTCTGTCAGGGCCTCCTGCTCCACCTAACCCTAGCCAGCAAGTAAATTCTGAATTACAAACTAGCACCCCTTCGCTCAGGATCCTGCATGAGCTCTGCAAGCAGACACTTCCAAAGGGCAATCATATACATTTTGGCTTCACTATCTACTTTCCCTTTGTCCAAATTATGCAAAATCTCCCGGAGAACAAATAAACAGATACAACAAATAACTGGAGTCAGAGCTTTGGCTCAGGAAATTCCTGAGCTCACGTGTTTGCTGGGAAGAGGTTCTCACAGCCTGGCCGGTATTTTTTATCTATCCCCACAGGATGTACTCCTACTCTTTCTTCCAGGGTCCTCTGCTTCCTGTCCGTGTTCCCACAGCTGCCGAGGGCCACAGCTCTGGCCAGCACTCGGAGGGTCCTTGCCGTCGGTGCGAGACGGTGGCTCCTCACACAGTGTGGCAGATGTTCAGCATCAGGAATCAAAACAGCTTTCACACCACGCAGCACATTCTTCTCCCAGTCCCGTTCATTTCCTCTCCGCGGGATGTGGAACAATTTCCCTCATCTGTTGCTCACTCAGTGGGTTTGGGATTTTGTGAATTTTACAGTGAGACTTAGATTCCTCCCAGTTCTGTTCCAAGAGGAGAGAGAGAGAGAGAGAGAGAGAGA
>NDGM011195656.1:0-13739 GCA_002564305.1 Octomys mimax
GCATATTTGTGAATTTAATAGCATTAAGATTACTTTCAAATGAAAAAAATCTCAAAATTAAAAAAAATAAAGTCTATGAGTGAAGAAAAACTTGCATTTAAATGTTTATTACCAGTTTAGTCAGAGTCTCCCAAAACTCAGGGCAATGAAAGACACCCTCCCATTACTGAACAGCTAACAGTTGCACATGTACACCATGACTGCTATACAGTGGTTAAAAAGTGATGTCCTGACATGCCACGCCTCACCGGATAACTTTTAAAAATGTATCGTTGGGCCAGGGAGATAGCTCAGTAGAGGAAGCACTTACCTAGCAAATGCAAGGTCCTGAGTTCAATCCTTGGTACTACAAGAAGAAAAAGAAAAAAGTATTGTTAAGATGAAGAAATCAGTCTTAAAAGGTTCTAATTTTATTATTCTATTAATATTATACCCTGGAAAGGAAAAATTATAAATGATCTGTGTTTTTTTGCAGCAACGACATAGGGAAAGACAATGAATGTGAAACTTTCCTAGGCAGTGGCTTTTCTCTTACAAATATTTCCCATAAAAACATGAAGAAAAACAGACGAATTATAATTAGTTCTTGTAAAAAAAAAAAAAAAGAAAATGCAATCAACATTGCTCAAAAACAATATCATAAAGGAAAAGTGGGTATAATTTAAACTGACATATACCATAGTTTAAAATATACTGCATATTTTGAAAACAGTGTAAAAATACAAACTCTCTCACTGATAATCCCTATTTTGATTAGGTACTTAAATGATAATATAGTAGATATGCTGAGTTAAATATAATTCATTATTTAAAATTCAGTCTTCAAACGTAAGGAAAGTCTGGGAAATTGTCACATCCAAAAAGAAACAAAGAAGAAAAAATGACTATGTAGTAAGATATTCATGACAACATCCTGGTAAAAGAAAATGACTCATGCATCACTTATACTAATACATGAATATTGAAGAACTCCTCCAAAGAAACATGTTCACCTACACTGTCTCTCATAAATGCACATGTACAGACGATACACACATGCAGTTACATAAGGCACAGTCGCCGGCATATGACTCACCCTTCACATTTATTTACTTCTAGTAAAAACTCACTTTTTCACTTGAAAGATATAACCAAGAAGAATCCTGTGCTCATAATAGCGCTAATGTTATGGTGGAAGATCACCTCTGAACCACTTCATTTCTATGAATTCCAATCAAAAACAATTCAAACTCAAAATTTTCTAAGATTCCTATCCTACCAGACATACATTTGAATACTGATTGTTCTATTCTTCCCAAGTTGAAGATAGTTTGAAAAATACCATGATGCAATGAAAAATGTGGGTGATTTATCAAATCATTAGCAGTATAATTATAACTGTGTTATTAAAAATGAAATTGTATCATTCATATAATAGTAAAATTATTATAAATTAATATAAACTAATTTTATGGCTTATTGATTTTATTTTGAAAGCCCAATTTGTTTTAGATTTATGAATTTAATGCTTGTGTTTTATGAGTCAGATATGGTTCTCAACAGTAGAAAAATCTCTGAAGTAGAGATTAAATAAATTTTGCCAATAGCAAACTAGATCCCAAACACCAGGACATTCAATCCAGGTAATATCAACAGAGGTAATGGAATCAGAATTAAAGTCTTATTAGTCTTGGTAGAGTAACTTCTTTACCAACTTTAAAAATGAAGATTGCAGAACCTCTAAAGAAATCACAAAGACCATTCCAATTACACAGAATAAGTTAGGTTTTAACTAGAGATTTCATTGAAACACTGAGATGTATTCCTTGTGATTCCAATAGTGACTTCTTATTACTAATAAGCAGCTATATGGCTAAATAATCCTGTTGACAATGGGATTATAGTATCATTCTAAATTTTGGTTAGCTCTCCATTCCCAGTAGTTACATGCTAGGTTCAGTGGACAATAGCTGTTATAAGAAAGCCAATAATTAATTATGTTTGTGTAATCTTAAATATCTAGAAGAATTGTTTTAGTTAAGTAAATAAATATAGAAATCAAAAATAATAAAATCTCATTTTGCCATCCTACTTATTATACAGAGATAAAGGAATATTTTCCTTTTATAACAAATTGGATTTTGTTTCAATCAGAAGGTAATGGAGAGGCTGAGATTATAGCTTAGTGGTTAGAGCTTCTGTAGCATGTGAGAAGCTCTCGATTCAATTTCCAGTACAGGAAAAATAAAAATGGGATGGAGAAATTTTGAAATAATTGACCCATTTTTATTCATTCAAAATTTCAATATGATGAATTTTGTAGTTAGCAATATTACATAAGTATTCTAAACACTTGTGCTATATTTGTAAATACCAAACTAAATCACATACCATTGTTGAAAGATTACATTTTAAAAGTACATATTCCACAATTTCTAAATACATGTGTGTGTTCCCCCCCACATGTGGTCCATGACTTACCATCAAGTTCTGTTTTGGGAGAAATTTGTCGGTAGGATTCATTTATAAGTCCAATAAAGTGAGTCTTATACAAATTATAATTTATAATATATAATCTCTGACACAAATATAGAATGTAAAGCTTTTCCTCTTGCTTCGGGACATCCTCGGTGCTGACTGAGCACTGCACTAATGTACGCTATGGCTCTGTACAGTTAACCCACAGCGACACAACTGCTGCAATGTGTGTCAGACACATGAGCTACTTCTGCAATTTGGTCCCATGTACAAATGCTCATAAGTTGAGATTTACTGTATTGAATTCTAAGCATTCACTAATATTGAAAAAGCAGTGCTGCTTTTTCCAATAACTTGGCTGACTCCTAACCAAGCATTATGTCACAATATCACATGAGATGCTAACCAATCCTCTAGCATGTTCTTCTTTATGTAATGTGGTGCAGATTGGTTACCTAGCAGGCAAAGTTGAAAAGAGATAGGTTTCACATGTTACATCAGACACTTGGATAAAAAAATTTGAAAGAGAAGGCAAAAAATAACGGAGAATCATAAGCGTAGCAGAGATGGTGAATTAAAAGTCTTCCTGATTCCAGTGGGCAGAGTGATTCTCACCTGCTGGAAATTGTTTTAGGAGTGTTTTTGTACTTTTGATGATCCTCGTATATAAAGTAAGTAACCCAATGGAAAATTTTAAGTCTTCTAAGTGAATCAAACTTGATTTTTAAAAAATAACCAACTTATGCAAAAGTTTTACAAATGGAAGCAAAACAATGAAAGATAATTTCACTATCTCACTTATGCACAAACTCCTCAGGTCCAGTCCAATTTCTATCCCAGTGCAGAGATGTTATTAAACTGGAGTTATGGTTTGTGTCTATTTGTCCCCCCCAGGCCTCATGCAGTCACTGGGGTAGCTTCTAGAGTTTGTGATTAATTCATGATCCAATGCTGGGATTATGGTGTGAGTGCTACACCTGCTCTGGGGTGGGCAGCATGAATACAGTGTGAGGTAGGAGAGAGGCTTGCTAGCTGCCACATCCACTGCTCCTCCCTTTGGTCTTTGCTATTTTCCACAGCCATGAATGGCTGCTCTCTTCCATGTGACACTCTGCCTTAGAGAGCCAGCCAAATATGGACTGAAATCACAACAAACTGTGAGCTAAATAAACCTTCCCTTCCTTGAACTGGGGTGTCAGGTGTTTTGTCACAGCAACTAGAGAAAAGTAAAAGACATCTGGGAAAGTCATCAGGTGTAATAGATTGTATTGAAAAGATAGAAGTACAACAAACATTTCTACTTGTCTTTACCTCTTTCCTTCCCTTCATGACGTTGAAAACTTAAATCATTTATCTAAAACTGATAAAGGGGGACAGATTCTCACAAATGTTTTCACATATCCTAGTTTTAGGGCACATTATTTTATATTTCATAGTTTAGATGAATCCAATTTCCAAGTCCCGAACTTCCCATAATTTTGGAAACTAAAGAAAAAATCTTTTGGGAGGTTACAGATATAGTCTATGTTTAACATGCCAAACAAAGATAGGGCAACCCTTGTAAATTATACTTTGATATTATATGCTGTAAAAATGATATAAGGATAGAAAAACAACTCTCAGAAATTTCCTTCTTAATTTAAACTTCTCATATTCCTTCATGAATTCTTTATTTCTTCATTTATTATAAATACAAAAAAAAAACCCAGCCAATTTTTTGTTCAGCGAAGGCTCACTTTTAGGTCAGTATCCAATTAGAGTCCTTTAAACTTCTGACCTAGTGAAGAAGCTGGGTCTCTTTTCAACAGGATAGTTTACTTTTTTTGTCATTCTTAGATTGGTAGAGTTAGGGTAAAAGCAGGTTTCATCTCACTCATCTTTACTGTCACACAGCCACAACTTCCTCAAGTTAAAAAGATATGAGAGTGCTACAAAGCATGTTTGTCCTTTTCTGCTTTTCATGAGTTGAAAACAGGGTGGATTGTCTGCCTGGGAAGTTCCTAGAGTGAGTCACCCAAAGACTAGTAAAATCCTTAATAACTACAGCAGTATTGTTGATTACAGAATTTAAAAAACTGTATTATAGAAAAAGGCAACATGTAATAGCAATAAACTCAACAGCCTCAGAAAAAAATAATTTATTACAAATATAAGAGGAACAAGTTGATCTTCACAACCTGGAAGTGTATCGAAGTGTGGACAATGAGTTCAGGAATGCCTTCTCCACGCTACTAGAATATTAAAGTAAATTTTCACTGACCATAGTCACATATTTAGTAGACTGTAGTTCTCCATTAAACAAAATCCTATTTGCCTTCCTTTTTTTCACCAAAAGACAAACTGACATTTGCATCTGTAATTATTTGCAAGGGCATTTGTTCATAGGAATTTATCAATGCTTCCAAGGGAACCAGGTTTTTTTGTGCGTAGTAACAGTATAAAATGAAATTCTTGTTCTGCTATATTTGATGTCTATGAACTTCATAGTCACTTCCATCTGTATGGAATTAATTTTGATGTCCTACAGTACAATAAAAAAGGGATTACATTATGACTTTTCAAATTAGAAAATCAAGAAATAGAGTAATGAATTCTAAATCAAAATGACTTTCTTGGTGTCCATACTATCATATGTCAAAATGTACAGGGGACAAGTTAGAGAAATGTCTATGATAAAAATGAATTTTAAACTATCTAGAAATAAAGGCAATAAAGAGTCTTCAAATGAGCAGTGATTAAAAACATAATGCATTACTACTAAAGTTTCTCATCTCATCTAAAAATCTTACACAATAAATGTTTTAATGCCATAATCTCTGGCTCTCATATACTCTAGCCCATATTTTTGACCATAAATCTAGTAATAGTCTTCCAATAACATAACATCTTTCCCAGATGATTTGCTCTTCATTTTTATTTGATGGTTATTTATCTTTCAAGCCTCTGTCATTTACTAACCTTGCTTCATGCCTGCTTCTAGTTAAAATTATGTGAGCATTGTCTCATCTGAGATGGGATAAATTAAACTTTGTGAATAAGGCTCACAAATAGCATTAGGCATGATCACAGGCTTTCTTTGGAGAAAAGTAATAGAAAATATTTGTTTAACTTATTAAATAGCATACTTTGAAATCAAACTATTCCTTGAAGTTACTACAACTCCAATTTTCATAATTATATTTGATTCTCAGTTTTACGACTGATAATGTAAAATGCATTGTTCAAACCAATTGTCTAAGAAAGACTTTCTAGAACTTTGAACATTAAGCACCTCTGGCTATCTATCCTAGTTCTGGAAATGCCATATTTTTGAAGAATGCAGAGCTTTCAACAAAAAGTACCACCTAAAGTAGAATAGGTTGGCTAGTAATTGTTGAGTGAGAGCTGAAGGACTATAGACTTTCCTGGTGGGTGGAAAGTAAAAACTGTCTGAACAGGAAAGATATTAAAGGCCTAAGCTTAACGTTAAAAGCCTTGAAATTCATATTCTATGCTATGGTATATGTGGTCATTATAATATAAAACTATGGTTTTTCTTAAGTGATGAGAATTCTTCACTTCCATCTCTAAAATTAGATTAATAATCGTTTTTCACATTAACCATGTGTCTTCAAATATTTATTTTGCCTATTTTCATATACCCTGAAATTATAGTTTATGTTTTCTGATTTTAATAAAAACAGACATTTGAATTGTCAAAGTATATGTAACATGCCATGTGTTAGCTCATTTTGTTGTAAATATAACACATACAAAAAGTATACGATATAGAAATACACAATCTGAAGAATGACCCAAATAACATAATAATCACTCTGTCAAAAAAATGAAAAAGATTCAGTAATTCATAAGTCTATCTTGTAGCCCTCCAAAACACCTCACTTTTCTCCAAATGGCACTACTCTGATTTTAATGATAGTAGTTTTTGTTTTTTATACATGTGGTGAACCAATCAATATACATTTCTATTTATGCAAGCACTATTCTTCCATTGTATTTATCTTTTGAGTTTTGTGTGCTTTTTGCTTTTGTTTTTGTTTTTTTCTTGATATTTATTTATTTTTTCCATAATTCTATTGAGAAACAAATAGCAATGAGACAGTTTCAAATCCAATTAGTAGGATAGTTTCAATAATTAATACATGGCATATTGTTGTCTTAATGGTTATTCATTGTACAAGATGCAGGCATGATATCCTATTTATAAACACTATCAGAACATATATTTCTATTCATTGAATTGAGAAAATGTAGCTGTATATCTATCCTAATTATTTTGAATATATAGATACAAAATGGTCATTCATTTGTATCCCCTTTTTTGTTTAGTTTTGTCATTGAAATATTATAGGTGTGTGAATTCAGCAAAATATTCCAAAATAGTCCGGTAGTCCACAAGGGTGCTAGGAAATGAACCCCGGGCCTTGTACTTGCTAAATTTACTTTATATAACTGAACTCCACTCCCAGCCCTATATTTACAGTTTTTATAAATGGAATTAAAACATGAATGATGTGTGTGTGTGTGTGTGTTTAGCATCTTTTGTACAATTTTAAGTTTTCTAGCTAAAACATGTTTGCATGTATAGTGATTGGTTTATTTCCATTGCTTCTTAGTGTTTGTTTGTTTGTTTGTTTGTTTTGTTTTGGGTTTTTTTTTGTTTTTTGTTTTTGTTTTGTTTTGTTTTGTTTTGCAAAAATGGGGATTGAACCCAGGCCCTGGCGCTTGCCAGGGAAGCACTTATTCCCCTGAGCCAACTCCCCGGCCCCATCCATTGCTTCTTGGAATTCCATTACATGAATGTACAGATTTCAATGCTAGTGAACATGTGGATTATTTCTAATTAATCATTATCAATTAATTCTGCAGTCAACAATTTTGTACTTTCATTTGCTACGCAAGTACAGACTATGCTACACTTAATAACAAAATTGATGAATTACAGATCTGAATGATCTCCACTGTTACCTATGGTACTGAACTGTTTTCCAGGCATGCTTTCATTAATAGTTACTCTGTACCACATGCTGCTCTCAAGAACATGGGAGAATATTCTTAATGGAAAAGGAAAAGAGTTATTCCAAACAACTCCAAATAAGATGCAGCCATCTCATTGCTTAAAGACTGTGTCATCTTGTTCAGTTGTTCAAGAGTTTCTATTGAAACAAAAGGAGGGAAAAGAAACCAATAATATAGCAGACAAGGAAATTCTCATACTGGTTTCATTTCCATTTCTGTTCTCTTCTTTTCTTATCAAAACTACCAAAAGCAGACATTGATCCCAAGGGCCAACATCTGAATTTTCTTCCAGACAGATATACTGACTTTGTTTTTTTTTTTTTTAGTGGTACCAGGGTTCAAACTCAGGACCTTGCACTTGCCAGGCAAGCACTTATTCCACAGAGCTATCTCTCCAGCCACAGCAATACTAATTTTCTAACAGAAATTTTACTCTCTGCTTGTTCATCTGCACTGAGGATAGGGGAGATTGGGAATCCATACTCTTGGTATAAGGAAGTTTGAAGAAACAGATTATCACAAAAAGAAAAATTCTTAATGCTTAAAGATCCATTTTTAACCTCTCAATTAAAATTTCAGAATTTTTCACTGTTTGCAGTGTCATGAAAAGTTGTCTTCCACTCAGAATTCCTAGCCTTGTTAATAGTGCTCATTATTAGAGAGTGTTTATCAGTACTTTAATGTGGTTTTAATTTTCAATTTTCTGGTTACTTATTGTAGCAGATGCTTTATCATGAATTATATTGGGAAATTAACTTCTAATAAGTACCTGTTCAGGACTTTTGCACACTTCTCTAATAGGTTATCTGTGTATTTTTTCTTGTAATTTATATGAGCTTTTAATTACTCTTGATACAAGTCTTTTTGTTAGTTATACAAGTTTAAAATATCATCTCCCATACAGCAACACTTTCTGGATTTCCTACTGAGGAAATAATGTCTCATTCTGAGGATATGAGCTTGTTTTCCATAACTTTCTGATATATTTAAGTCTATGGTCTCAGTAAAATTGGGTCTTGCACATGACATGACATAGATATTATTCCATGTTCTAAATATAAAACTACAATTTCCTACAGATCATTTGTTTAAAGACTAATTTGTGTCTTTCATTTATTCCAGTACCTAAAATTTATGGGTTTGTTTATGAAATTGATATTGTGTCCCCTATTAGTTTATTTGTGAATCACTCAACACATTGTCTAAATTATTATAACATTAAAGTAAATCTTGTAATCTGATAAAGAGCAATTTAAGACTTGCCATAATTTATACTATTAACATCTTTACATCTCATTTTCTATTTGCTGCTGTCCATGCAAATATAGTTGTTTTTATACATTGATTTGGGATCCTAAAGACTTATAAAACTATTATAAACTTTAATCATGTTTCCATATATTTCTTTTCATTTTCTGTATAGATTCAATAATATTCTCTAATATATTGATAGACATGTTTTATCTTTGTAAAATTTGACATTTTAAAGTTGTTAGTTATAGGATTATCTTTTTAGTTTTCATTTTCCATTTACAGTTCATTGATAATAGCTACAATAACCATTTTTAAATTTGTATCTACAAGTTAATTCATTTTTTTATCTGGATTTTCCTTTTCTTTGAAATTAAGTGTGTGTGTGAGTGTGTGTGTGTGTGTGTGTGTGTTACATCCATGCCAGGTAATTTTGAACTTTCTACTGGACATTGTCAATGTTAAATTGTGAAGATTTTGGATTTAAAATTTCAGTCTCATGAGTAACAATGGTTTTTCTTTTTTAATAGATTATTTTTTGCTGTTTTAACATACTATTTGCTTTAACATACTATAGTTCTGACAACTTATCTTAATTTAGTCTGTATGTGCTTTCCTTGGGATCAGGCATGAATGTAGATAGACAGATTTAGGGTACTCCTTTAGAGCTTCTCTCTTTGGCTAGTCTGATAGTATGTTCTGCATTCGTGCTTCTTTAGCTTCATTTTTCTTATTCTCCATTCATCAGTACTACAGGGGTTTTCAGTATGTGTCTCCATTCACTACTACCCATGCATTTTATGTGGTACAAGGAGTGTAGTTATTCTCTCTCTAAAAGTTGTAAGGATGACAATTTACACACACACACACACACACACACACACACACACACACATATATATATATATAATTTCTGTAGATATGATAGTATGTGTATAAGTTAATGATAAATGATACTACCTATAAGCTAATTTGCAATGTACTTAATACCTTATTTGTATTTAACAGTAGATATTTTCTAATAGAAATATGATAAGGTCTTGACAATCACAGTTCAGCAGCCATGGTATAGAAAAAGTGACAAGTTTCATTGAGATATTTGAATAGTATCCATTCAGAAAGTATAAATATGAAAAATTATATACCTATATAATTGCCTATCAAATTATTAAAAACCTATGTATTGCCATATTTTGGATTCTAAGTGTCTTCCAAAGGCCCATATTTTGAAGCCATGTAGGCTGCCACTGGTAAGGTCACAGTCACTTCAATACTCAACACTTGGGAGCCCATATTATTCCAAAGAGTGCCCTGGATGGTTGGCATGGTGCTGCGGGATTTAATGTTTGTCTACTGTGTTGTAGCCTTTCTTGTGTATCATCCATCATTTCTATGCCCAACCCACATGCATACATTGTATCTACTACATAATTGTATCTCATAATTATTTGAAACTTTCATCCCATTTTTTATAAGAACTCACAGCCAAGTGTGCTTCTCCTCTTAGAAAAAACTTTAGACTTGGAGTTTGGAACAATGATGAACAACTATTAAATTGGGAACCCATTCTAAAGGACTGAAAGCACTTTGCAACATGAAATAGTCATATTTTGAAAGACAAGGAGCTATGCTATGGTATGAATATTGAAAACCCAGTATGAAAAGCTTGGTTCATAGGGCTGTACTATTGGGAGATGGTAGAAAGTTTAACAACTGGGGTAGCCTCTGGATGGTATTCAGGTTACTGGGGGTACTGGGGTTTGCATCTGGAATGTCCTCCCCCAAAAGCCTTTTGGGCTCAGAGGTGGAGCTTGTCTGAGGCAATTGGACTACGGTGGCCCCTCAGCTGTTTCGCTCTTGCGGAGTGGGATGGTGAGAGTTTAGTCACTGGGGGATGCCTTGACAGGGTATATTTCTGTCCTGAGATTTTTGTTTCTCTTTCTGCTTCCTGGTCAACTTGACATGTACAACTTCCCTCCACAGGCCTCTTCCACTGCACTCTTCTTGCCTTTTAGATAGACAACTATGGTCTAAAGCCTCTTAAAAACATGAACTAAAATAGTTCTTTTCTACGTTAAGTTGTGGGTATTGAGTATTTTGTCTCATAAATAAGAAAACGTCTATAACAGATTTGGATACCAGAGGAGTGAGGTTGTTGATATGAATATACTTGAACACATGCTACAGAATCCCTTACAATAGGCTTTTAGGAGGAGTTTGCAAACAGTTTAGAGAGTTAGGCTAGACAAGTCGTAGAATGCTGTAAGCTAAGTTTAACAGAAGATTCTCTTTAGAGATCAGAAGACAACTCAAAGCTGACAGAAATAAATACAGTGAAAGTGAGGCTCAGGAGGTTTCAGTGGGGAACAAGGCTGGCAGTTGAGCTCAAGGCCATGTGTGTAATGCTCTAGTGGAGACGTTTTTCATGGCACCAGTTATCAGGGACCCCAGCAGTGAGTCCTCATTCTCCTGCCAAGCATTATGGCACACAGAGGGAAGAAAGGGAAAGTGATGAAATAGAGGGGCAGGTATCTGAGGTGACAGTTGGTCTCAGGTAACAAAAGGCCACGAGGCACCCAGAACCTTGGTGTTTACTCATTATGTCTGAGTCAAAGCCAAAGGGTGAAGACCAGTGGGTGTGTCTAGGAACAGTAATGGTGACTACAGTGGGCCAGGAAGAAAAACAACATTCTTGCAAGGACAACAATGAGTTCAGGAGGCAATGAGGAAGCTGCAGCTTCCCCTGATGCCTTGTCATCTTCAGTGGGTCTTACCTTGCTCTGTGAGTGTCACTGGAGTCTTTAGAGTCATTATTTCTAGGCCTTCAGCTGTGACCAGAAAACAGTTTGGAGTTTCTGCATTACAAGCTAGCCCAGTAGGCAGGACAATTACAAGTATGGATATCCTCTAGACTGAATTTATAATTCATGGTTCTAAAAAAAATATGCTGGCAGAAAATTTGTATTCATTTTGCCCATATTCTGAGATTTTGTAGGAGCCTGATATTAAAGGTTGTGGACTACTTAATCTTGTACAGAAAATTTCAAGGTAGCCCAAGCTTCACACTGAACCATGCATCCTGCTGGTGAGTTATAGCCAGTACTACACTGAGAAACAGGAACAAAAACCCCATTTTAAAAATGTTCTGTTTTGTAAGAAAGGAAATCTTTGCAAAGTTGGGGCAAAGAAGAGCATGGTTGCTAAAATAAAATTAATACTAACAAGAAGCCAAGTATATCAGAACAATAGGAATAATGCCTGAGAATATCTCAGGAATAAACATGACCCCAATCTTCACTGGGCCAAGGATGTAAAAGGATAAAGGTAAATTTCTTTGAAAGCTTATGCTTTGAGAAGAATGGCCAAAGGCCAACCACAGCATTGGCTTCCCAGGATTCTATTTACAGTGCTCAGCTATCCAGGGATTCAAAAGGCTGCTACACTAGTAGTTGGGGGAGGGGTGTGGCTACTGCTCAAGCCAGAAGCTGATCTTAACCTCACTCATGTGGTTTTCATTTTACAGACAAGCAGAAAGTGAGATCTGTGAGTGGTCAGGAAAATCTCTGATCTGATTTCAGAAGGAAGTACAAAACCTAGGTTCAAAACCATACTGAAAATTTATTTATTTATTTATTTATTTATATTTGGTAGAGGGTCTCACTATGCAGCTCGGATTCATAGTGATATTTCTGTTCTCTGCCTCTCCAAAACTGGGATACAGTCTTGTGCCACCACACCGGGACTCAGTGGCAGACTCAGCTGGCCTGGAGGTAGGGAGGGGTGCGGTTTGTGGTGCAGGGGATTGAACCCTGATTCCTGTGCTTGCCTAAAGCAAGCGCTTAGTCTTCTGAGTTACCTTGCTGGCCCTGAAAATTTTAAATAAAGCTTTTTGCTGTTGTTGTTACCGAGAATTGTGAACTCAGGAGCTTGAACTTGCTAGACAGGTGCTGTGACACTGAGCTACATCCGTGGACCCTGAAGCTAAAATTTTAAGATAAATTAAAGACAATTAGAGGAAATCACATACTTATAGATCAAAAGCCATCATATTTTTAAAAAATACAATATTCCCAAATTGATCTACAGAGTCAACATCATTATTATAAAATCCCTGCTAATATTTGCCAAATAACTTCGAGGAAGCAGGTCTTAAAATTTATATGTGCAGCCAGGGAGATGGCTCAGTAGAATAAGTGCTTCCCTGGCAAGTGCAAGGGCCTAAATTCAGTCCCTGGTTCCGCCAAAAAACAAAAAAACCAAATAACTATTTGGGGGCCTACCCCTTAGCTCAGTTCTTTAAGTGGCTGTTTCCACAAAGTAGTCAGGCTCAGGTTGCTGTGGTTCAATCCTCACAACTCAAGCCAACCAAACCTGCCCTGAAGGCATTCGGAGCAAAAAAAAAAAAAAATTATATGTGCATCAAGTTTACATTTCTGTAACAAAGTACCTAAGAAAGTCAATTTAAAGAAGGGAAAATATGTTTGGCTCTTGGTTTTAGACATTTCAGTCCTCAGTAAAATGGCTTCAAAGCATTTAGGCCTGTATCAAGGCATAAATCCCATGTTAAAACAAAATGGTGAAAATCTGCTTGCCTTGGGGCAACCAAGAATCAGAGAGATAGAGCAAGAGCCAGGATCCAGATACGGTCCTTACGAGCTACAGTGCATTGACGAACATTCTCATCATTCAGGCACTTCCTAGAAGCTCGCTCACTGGGCTGTGGGATGCATTTTAGGTTCCAATCATGACAATGAAGCAATGCAAGGAATTCTGCATATTCAAAAAATCCTGGTAAAAAAATTTAACGTATTCATGCTTCCTGATTCCAAAACTTGGCAGCAAAACTATAGTCTTTAAGACTGAGCGTTGCTGACAAAATGATAGACATAGTAGCCAATAGAATAAAATTAAGAGTCGGAAATGAATGAATTTATATTCTGCTTGTTTTCAACAAGGTGTCAAATTCACCCCATGAAGATAGAATGAAATCTTGAAACAAAAGTTCTGTGACA
>NDGM011195662.1:0-12832 GCA_002564305.1 Octomys mimax
TGGCTCAGTGGAATAAGCACTTCCCTAGCAAGTGCAAGGGTCTGAGTTCAATCCCCGGTTCTGGAAAAAAAAAAAAAAAGAATTATGTTTTAGAAGCAAAAACCAGAATTTTGAGAAGGAAAGGTGCTCAGGCAAATAAAGGCTACCAAGAGATCAACCGTCATGAAGGTGAAGCAGTTGCTGCATTTAGGGGGAAGGTGTGGAAGTGATATTGACAACATCCAATAGGAAAAGGGCTAAGGTCTGCATAAAAATCAACATCAAGCCAAAAGTAATAGTCCTTCTTAAAGAACACTTCATTAATCTCTCATCAGGCATGCAGTAATTATGAGTGGAGTTATGATAGACCACCCTGCAGTGTTCTTTAAAGAACAGTGGAATTATTTTAGTCTTTCTGCCAAGGGTTATGGTTTGTGTCTAGTTGATTTTCCAAAGCCTCATGCAGTCACTGCGGAGGCTTCTAGAGTTTGTGATCAATTTATGAACCAATGTGAGGGTTATGGGTGTGAGTGCTACACCCGCCCTGGGGCAGATAATCTGCATACAAATGTAAGGAAGGGAGAGAGACTTGCTGACCCCCGAAGTTGCTGTGCCTCCCTTTGTTGTTTGCTGTTTTCCATCACCATCAACTGCTGCCCTCTTTCATATGACATTCTGCCTTGGAGCTAGCCAAGTATGGACTGAAACCTCCAGAAATTGTGAGCTAAATAAAACTTTCCTTCCTTTATTTTGGGTGTTATATCCCAGCAATGAGAGAAAAATAACCAAGACACCAAGGAACAAAGAGAAAATGATTTAAATAAAACTTAAGGAATCCTTTACCAAGGTTAGTAGTACTGGCTGTGGGTGGAGATGATTCATGCACATTACATCTATCTTGCACTTTATGTCTATTATCATCCTGTTGCAGCACATAATGAAGGAACTATATAAATCAGTATAATGCAGAGCCAGTGGGAGCCCTGGACTTATTTTCCTACAAACTGATGGTTCTACCTGGGGATGATGTGGACAGTGGTACCCAAAGTACATTGTTTAGGTTGAAGCTACTCCATAATCTCATTTTGGTATCTGTCACTGCAGAGAACCATGCTGCACAAAGGTAGGATGCTGGAAATGGAAGTATGCTTCCCAGTGTTTTGTGGCATATTAGCACCATTTTGTACGATATGATTAAGTTACCTATTAATAGATATTAAAATTTAATGTCAGGATACTCCATTTTGACTTTGATCCAAAATGTATGGAGATTTGAAGATGTGCAGATATATATTTTTAAGGCCATCATCCTTTGCAATCTCAAGCAGTTGATCCTTTTTTAGAATGGACAAGGGTGAATTACCTGGTGTATCCACAAATGGGTCATGGGTATATTACTTCACATTTGGGAAGTCCTTTATGGTCAAGAAGTAAAACTCAAACTCTTTCAAAAGTTGATATAGCTGGCCAAGCAGGGGAAAACAAGGCTCTAACGCAGTTTCTTAAAAAATTTCTTCAAATGCTTGAAATATGTCAAAAACTCCAATGTTCACTTATTTGCCCCATAATTTCAGTTTGGCTTTGAATGGAGCCACTTCATCTGCATTCAAAATTGCACAGAGCTGTCAGTCTCTTCTGAAGTGACTGAGTTTGCTCAACAGGTGGAATATGTCAATGGATAAGTACTTTTTTGACCCATTCTGTGTCACCGAAATGTGTTACCATTGGTAGGTGTTTTTCTAAAAAGAAGTCTCACATGTGTGAAAGCTGAGAGTTGCACAGAGAGATGATCTAAGGGAGGATACTTTAATGTGGAGATAATTTAGTCCTACCCTACAACATGGTAAGTTAAGGTAACATTTTTGGCTAGCCAGTCTTTCTCTAGACTCACATTCAGAAGCAACCCTTTTGACCTCCCCAGCTATCTCCCCAGTCCCTCTTTTGTTTTTGAAAAAAAATAATTGGTACAGATTTTCACTAAGTTACCCGGCTGGCCTTGAACTTGTAATCTTCTTTTCCTAAGTACTGCAATTATAGATACCTAAGCAAGAAAGCTGACCTAAGCAAGAAAGCTGTTCAGTCATGGCAGTCACTGTCTCTATGTACTGACACAAAATGACTGGCTCAGCTTTTCTGCTATGTAATCATTCAGAGATTTGAATAGTTCTGAAGCTGTGGTGTTGGCAGGTAACCACAGTGCACATAGCACATCCTCATGGGCATCTTCCTGTGAAATGTATCACACAAAAGCAAGTGTTGTCGTCTTGTTGTCAACATCAGTAGACTCATCAGCCTAGACTGCAAACCACAGTGACTCACTAATCCTCTTTAATAATTGAGTCAGTATCCTCTGCTATTTCCTTAGTTCATCTCATTAGTTTGCTAGCTGAGAGAAGAATATGTGCTACCTTATGAACTGCAGCTCTTCTAGCAGTTTACAACAAAGGTCCTTAAGAGCTGGCAAGATCAACTGCTCAACAGTAGCAAAGGGCTTCTTAGCTTTAGCCATGTGGTCAGCCACTAAGAATGATGCTGTTAGTGCAGATATATTTGATGAAGTGGTGGCCTTCAATAATTGCTTGTGTTCTTTATGTTCATGTTTTTCTTTTTAAAAATGCCAAAGGCTTGTCTTTAATACATGTTGTTTAGTCTTCATGACGCAAGATAATTTTGAAGGTTTTGTGGCTTCTTGGGTAGCCAGTCACCACATATCATATAATCTGAGTTTGAAGAATGTTATGGTTTGTATCTGGATGTTCCACCAAAGCCTCATTAGATCCTGGGGGGTAGGTTTTCTGGAGGTGGCTGCATCAAGAATTTGTTATTGATTCATGGTCCAATGCTGGAATTAAGGGTGTGAGTGCTACACTTGCCCTAGGGTGGGTAGCCTGCGTACAATATATGGGAAGAAAAAAGTGTTGCTCACTCTCTCTTCCTTTTATGTTCATTGCTTTGGCTGTCCTCCACCACCATGAATTATTTCCCCTCTGCCTACTCACCCTGGCTCCTTCTGAGATAGAATGAAACCTCTACAAATGTGAGCTAAATAAACTTTTCTCTCTTTAACTTTTGGTTGTCAGGTATTTTGTCTCAGCAATGAAAAAAATAACTAAGACAGAGAATATGAGTCACCAATCTGGGTATTTTCTTTGAAATGCAGCTTTCTTTTGTTGGAGTCTTCTGCCATCTCATCTTTGGGTCCTTCCTTGTGAAAGAAACCCTCAGTGATGTCTGTTCTTTACTCACCTTGCCCATGGTTAGCTTGTGGGTTTAACAAAGCTATGACTGAGGCAAGGGCACAATGTGAAAAAGAGGTATGGATGAAAGTGGTAAATAAGATAATAGGCATGTCATACATGGACTAAAATAAGTTTTGGTTTCAGATGTAAAGCCTGCCACCAGATGCAGCTATACAATTGAAGTATCTCAATTCACCACTATGAATCCTGCTGTCAATAAAGTTTAATTGTTACTTGATAGAGTTTTAATACATCCGAGAGTAACCAATTTATTATGCTCTCTGTGGAGTCAAACCTCTCTGCTGATGTTAACCTGTATTTGTAGTTGCTCCCCAGGGCTGGCATCACTGCCTCAGCTCCTGTTCAGATCATCAGCTTTAGATTCTCCTTGTTTTGTTTTGTTTCAGACAGTATCTTGCTATGTAGTTCATGAATTCAGTATGTAGTCAGGCTAGCCTCGAACTCATGGCAATCCTCTTGCCTCAGCCTCCTGAATACTGGGACTACAGGCATGTGCTACAATGCCTAGTCAGAAAGCTGCTTCTTCTTCTTCTTTTTTTTGTCCTGTAAGTTCCATTATTTGCTTATGTCTCTGTCTCTACTCCTTGTCTCTTTGCTCATACTTTCTTGTTCAGTGGTAGTGGAGCTCAAACCCAGAGCTTGTACATGCCAGGCACATATTCTATCTAACGTCTTACAAATGGCATTAGTAGGTATATCCCCAGCCCCTCTTTTTTTTAAAAAACAAAACAAAACAAAACAAAAAAACTGGGCATTGATCTCAGGCCCTTGCACTTTCCAGGCAAGGGCTTATTCTACTGAGCTATCTCCCCCATCCCTCCTTTTTTGTTTTTGGAAAAAAAAATTGATACATATTTTCACTAAGTTACTCAGCTGGCCTTGAATTTGTAACCTCCTTCTCCTAAGCGCTGCAATTATAGATGCATATCATCATGCCTGGCTCTCAGCTCCTGCTGATCTATTCTCGATGGGTAATGCCATCTACTTCCATGATCTTAAATACCACACAGATAGTGATAATTTCTAGTTTGCTAGGCTTAAAATGAAGTTTTTAGATCATTCATTGCATAAGTAGCCAAGTAAAGAATTTATTGAAAACTAGCTCTTTGGGATTCAAAAGCATATTGATAGAAACACTTACTATTGGTTTATTAAAAAGCCCAACTGAGAACTATCAACAGACAAAGCAAAATTAAAAAAGAGAATTATTAAAAGCTTAGGAGCTTCTGGTTGGACATAGCAAACAGTCCCAGGCTCAGAGCACTGCTTTTGGAAGGCTTTCACCCACTGTCTTCCTCCTCCTGCTCTCATGTGAATTTATAATTATGGAAGTTGGACAGAGGAAAGAAGCTTTTACTCTCATCACATTTTCTCATAAACTTTTAATAGAAGTACAATATACATACATAAAGAATAAGGGTCATATATGCAGCTCTCAGACGATTTTGCCTTTTAAATAACTATCTGCGGATGTAGCATTCACATAACAAAAAAAAGAAAAGGAAAAAGAAACTTAGTAGGAGCCTCTTTTCGTTCTTTCACTTCCTATTCATCCTTTGTCCACTCACATGCTATCACTACCCTGTCCTCTGACACCACAAATTAGCTTTCAAGTTTTGGAACGTCTTATAAATGAATCACTCTTTGTGGATGCTTACGAGGATTTCTCAGACCTTACCTATCATTGACTAGTGTCCAGACAAGAAAGTGTTCCACGCTGCCAGTTGACCAGCTGTTGTTAGAATGTTGTACTGATTTTTCTTTTCTTTGCAAATGTGATGCCATAATGAACAACAAGAAATATCATGTGAAGCCTATGAAATAATAAAGCCTGGAGACTGGAAGCCTCAGTGTGTTTGTTTCACAATTTCCCACTTGTGTGGCAGCAAATCTCTGACAATCCCTCTGGAGAATGTGTTTCTCACATAGCACTGAACAGATACCAGATGGCACCATGAAGCTCTGGGCTGCTACTTGGAGCAGACTTTCTGGAAGTGGCCCTGGGCCATGCTCTGCTCCTTCAAGTCAGACTGAGCCCTCTGAAGCCTCCCCTTCTCACTGTCATCTGTGCCTCGTGTTCGTGCAGCTCACAGGGCCACATGTGGCAGCAGCTGCATTTCACACCCATGTCTGGAGTCAGTGACCTGTTTACAAAATGCAAACTGTGCTTGCAGACGCTTCTCAGCATCATAAAGCCAAAAGGAAGGGCAGCCCCTAGCACGGAGCACACAGAGCACAAGCTCACAGTCTTTTCCCACTGATAACAAACACAATACATGTGGTCAGACCCAGCAAGGGCTCCTGATCACCATCTGACAGCCAGGATCATTCACAATAGGAGTCAATTTAGATTTATGACCTGATGTCAGCCATCAAATACTTCATTCAACCATTATCAACCCCACATACCAACTTTTCCTTTGAAGGGAAATGAGTGTCATATGAGGAAACTTAGAAGACTTAGTGTCATTACTAATTAGAGATGGGTATGTGAAAGTATACACCTGATCTAAGAGCAACATATATAAAACATATATATGCCTTATTAAGCCAGCCAGTTTGAGAATGAACCACTGTATTATTCTCTGGAAAAAAAAATCCTTCAACCAAAAGCAACTGGGAAGCAATGAAGTTTCATTAGTGGTAGCCAAGAGCACCCCTGCCACAAGTACTTTCTCCATTCAGTTACCCTCCTACTCATCTTTTGGGGGGGGGCGTTCTTCAAAGTCTCTCAATGGAAATTTGAACCCACAATTCTTTTTTCTTTCTTTTATAAATCCTGTCCATAAGCATCCTGGTTATTACAAGTTAATGTCAAATTACTCAGGGCCCAAGAGCACTGTGTCAGTCTGGGTAAATAAACACATCATTAAGGCATAATGCATGAAAACAACCCCTGTGGCTGCAAAAGGCCAACTTTAAAAGAAGATAAATGCCCTACTTCCACAAATAACTACTCTGATCAGATTCCCCTCATATCAGGCTATGCCTGTTTAATTCTACGAAAAAAACAAGAATTCAGAATTAAGAGGGAAAAAATGGAATAATCAGAAAGAGTGGGATGTGAAGATTCTCTGGCTCAAGGCTGATCTATTTCAGGCTGCTGGTGACTGTAACACCAGCCACCCTCTGCCTGGTCGATATGCTGAGGAGGGGACAGTACAATTAGTTACCAGACCTAGTGTTGAATGTTTATGTCACCTTGTAAGGAGTACTGCATAGAGTACTGCATAGAGGGATGGGAAGAAAACAGGACTGTTCGGAAGAACAACACAGGAGAGGAAAGGCACATGAAGAAGAGACCAACCAACAATTGGGTTGGAGGGAGGGGTGTTCTTCCTTGGCCTAGCAGGAAGTACATATGAGAACAGGGCAGTGTGGCCTATCCATGTGTATTTTTGCTACTAAGTGACATCCCAGGATGGGCACACTACCAAGTCCCTCTCATCTGTGTGATGAGTTCTCTCGCTTTACATATAGCTAAATCAGTAAGGGAAGGAGAGGGGGCAGTCAATGCTAGTGGAAAAGAAGGAGGGACCCTGCATTAGTCTGTATTCCATTACCATAATAACAGGCCTGAGCTGCAGAATCCATAAAGAAGAAGCATATCAAGCTCACAGTTTTGAGGTTGTGAGTCCAAGATCAGGTGACACTTTGCTTCATCTCTGGGGAAGCAGGGCAGCTCTATAGTGGTGGCATCCCAGTGGCAAGAATGCACACAAAAGGGGTCACATGCAAGACAGGGTTTGATCTTTGATGTTGATCTTCCTGTGCTAACTAACGTCCCACAAAAACTTTCAGTTCCTTCCAGGGGCAGGGTACCAATGATCCAACTGCTTCCCACCAGGCCCCTCTCTTGAAAGTTCTATCACCTCTTAACACCACCCTGCAGACCAAGCTTCTAGCGTGTGGACCACGACCTTGCCTGATGGATTTAGGGAGGCAAAGGCCTGAGGCAGCAGGTGAAACAGAAGCAGGAGCAATAAGGAAAGCAACTTCTGCTTACTCAGGTACCTGGTCTTGGCCCTCCTCCCAAACACTGCTTTTCAAATTGCACTCAGGGTAGTCTCTGGCCAAGGTGGGAATGAGAGTTGAAGCAGTGGAAGCACCCAGGACTGTCTGCATTTAGGAAAAATCAATAGAAAAAAGGGCCATGAAATCCCAAAGGCCTGGCAGAGTTTGCTGCCGCCTGCATCACTGCCATGATGAGGAGGGAGCCCCGTAATGAGTCTGGTTTGCTGAAGGCTGCTGTCCCCCACCCCCGCTGTCACTCCAGTAACTATGCTATCAGAATGTAACTACCAGTGAGGAATGCTGAGGCTGGGCTAGAAGGACAGGCCTGGACAAGCCTATTTTTCATCTTCTGGAGCCCAGGAAATCCCTTTCTTCTGAGGGGATGAGACATGTGTCCAATAACGGTGAAATGACTCAAAAATTAAAGTACTTCACTCTTATTCCTGTCATTCTCAGCCAAATTAATTTTATTGTGCTGGGAAAGGAACCCAAGGCCTCACATGTGCTTGGAAAGTGCTCTGCTAAGCTACAAGCCTAGTACTCTGCCAGACTTTAAAGTTGCACCCTTTGAGCTACAAGCAGCACATCCACCAATAGGATGGATCAGGTACTTGCAGGATGTTTGGCGTGCTGCCCTGACTTGGCGCACAGGCCCCATCTAGTTCGGTGCAGGAGCCACAGGGAGTGGCTCTGCAGACTCATGGTGCTGATGTCTCTCCAGTTCTGCCTGTAGGCACTTGGGGGAAGGCTTCTCTGGTCAGGTGAAGAAGCTGAGAGAAGGGCAATGGGCAAGTGCTTGCTGCACTTCCCCACCCTGCTGGGAAAGCCAGATCACTTCGCAAGTCTTTCCACAAAACCCATGGGAGGCCCAGCCGGGAAGATGCCTGGCTGTAGGGGATGGATCATGGTTCTTGGGCCTATTCTCGGCCAGGTGCTTCTCAAACTGCTAACCACTCAGTGGATGAAAGACCTGCGCACACATCAACTTTAATAATAATAGTGTCTTCCATAAAGAAATCATGCAGCAAGCTCTAAGAGTGCAGAAAAGGCATACGGCATATCACAGAGCAATGTTGGGCCATTATTATGGTTTGTGTCTAGCTGTCCCCTCAAAGCTTCACGCAGTCATGGGGTAGGGACTTCTAGAGTTTGAAATTAATTCCTGATCAAGGCTGGGATTATGGGCTTTAGTACTGCTGGGATTATGGGTGTGAGTGCTTCCCCCAGCCTGCAGCAGAGAGCCTACATGCAACTTAAGGGGGATAAACTTGTTCTTTGTAGCCTCTGTGGCTGATACTCTTCCCATTTGCTTTTGCTGCCTTCTGCCACCATGAACGGCTCCCCTCTGTCTGCCATGTGCCAGTCTGTCTGGGAGCCAGCTGAGCATGGACTGAAATCTCTAGTAACTGTGAGCTAAATCAACCTTTCCTTCCTTCATTTTGAGTGTTAGGTATTTGTCCCAACAGTGAGAGAAGAGTAACTGAGATAGCCATAGAACAAGAGAAGCCCTGGACATATCCTGGCCCCTGTCCATGGTGCAGCCAGGGGCAGATTCCATAACTGCCAGTACGACTCTGCTTCTCATTTGGAGAAGGAATTGTAGTATAGGTTAACCTTCAAAAGCACTCAGTCAGGTGCCTAGGAGCTGGTTAGCTATCATCACCATCATCACCATCACAACAGGCACAGAGACAGTAAGGAAAATATTTCCAGATAAAGAAGGTATAGCTCTTCCCTTACAGTCAGTCCATCAGTGAGTAGGCACAAGGGGCCAGGGGCTAATATTTACACTGGAAAACAGACATCACTTTAGAATAATGCTGGATGAGGTGCTAAAAGTGCAAACAAGAACTGCCTCCTAATGGTTAGTTAGGCTGGTGTCTTGGCCCAGCATGCCACATTGATTTTAACAATAGTAACTGCTGGTGATCGCTCAGCCCTCAACAACTGAAGGGGCAACAATTAAATCTATAAGTATGTCACAGATTTCTGGCATAATGGAATTGTTAGTCAACAGAAGTCTTTTTTTCTTTTTTTTGCCTGTTTCTCCTGGACTGAGTGCATATGGGAAAGGTAGATGTGAACAGGTTATTTATTTGGAAGTGCTGCCCAGCTTTGATGACCAAGGTACTGCCTTACACATTTTGACCCCTGGGTAATCTGATCCATGTTGGTTTTTGTAAAAAAGAGAAGGGAGCACTCAAGTAAGCTGACTCTTTCCCAATAATGAAGATTTTATCTCTTCCAAGGCAGCTTCTCCAGTTCCACTTGGCTTGGCATTTACCTCTGCATTAAAGCCCTCCCTAATGCGATAATGACAATACTATCTTGGCCACCATTACCTCGTGGTTGCAGAGCTATCCACAAACATGGAGTTAGGCTTTCACTCAACTGGCCCCACATTCCTGCCTGAGCCCTGCAGGAAATGAAGCTGCTGCAGCTGCCAGCGTTTATTTACACACATTCCTGCCTCAAATTGAATTAATGAGCATAATTTAACTCAGGATGTCCTTCCTGGCTCTCCTTTCTCTCTGCCCCGTTCTGGCCTGCTTTCTCCTTCACCCTCTCTCGTGGTAGCTTTCGAGGAGTGGTATCAGGCACACTGGTAGTGTGTCATGTGACTTGGGACCTCTCTACACTTAGTGTTCTACGAATTACCTGAGAATCTGGTTAAAACACAGGTTCTGAGCTGAGAGTGGTGGTGAATGCTTCTCATCTCAGCACTCTGGGAGGCTGAAGTAGAAGGATCACAAGTTCAAGCTCAGTTTGGGCAATGAGGGAGACACTGCCTCAAAATAAAATTTAAAAGTAGAGAGGTGCCAGGGTAGTAGGTCAGTGTAAAGGCCCTGGATTCAGTACTCAGTAACACAGATATGCCCATACGTACATGGGCACACACACACACACACACACACACACAAAGGAGCTGATTCTAGTCTAATAGTTGTGGGTTTGGCCTGAGACTCAGCATTTCTAACAAGCTTTGCTGATGCTGCTCATCTGAGTTGCACAGGTTCTTGAAGAACTCACCGGCAGGAATAAAATAAACAATGTCCTTGAGGAATAACATAAACCAAGTGGTGACTTCTGATAGTCATACTCTAAGGTTCTTCCCTATGGTATCTGTCAGGGAAGACTGGGTCCAGGAACCTCGTGGATGCCCAAATCAGTGGCTGCTCAAGACCGTTAATGTAACACAGTATAGGATACCCTTCTGTACACTTTTAATCATCTTTGATGATGTATAATACCTAATACAATATAAATAATATGTAAGTAGCTGTTACAGTGTATTGCTTAGGGAATACTGACAAGAAAATATGTCTGCAGATGTTCATTACAGATACAGTTTTTTCCCACCAAATACTTGCAATTTGCATTAGTTGAGTAAACCCCTGGATCCAGACAAGGCTATGAAAGGCCAACTGTATATGGAAAGCATCTTTCTGTGCCTCCACAGGGGATGTTTTCACCTTGTCTACCTTTACTGTGTGCATAAAGAGCTCACCAAAGCCCAACCGTTAAATCCTTTTAATCCCTAAACCCAGTTCTACACAAATTCCAAAGCATAGGAGCTAAAGAAATCATGGAACAGGAATGCTGGGACCCTTAACTTTTACACAAAAAGCTAAAGTAACCCCACATGAGAAACCTCAGCATGGATGTGGTTAGATGCAGGAGGTCTGTTTATTGCACTGGGCAGACCAATGAGGAATTTCCGGTGTGCTACGCCGCAGTCAGAGTGCAGTGATTTTCTCTGAAGTCTGCAGTGAAATCAGCAGGTCTCCTGTGCATTAACACTTTGCACACCTTTGCTGGGTTCTGCTGACAAAGATCCTGCTACATTCTATGTAGTGTGGAAAAGAATTAAAAAGAAGGTGAGGAGAAGAAAAATTGCTTTTAAGACAACAAAAAAGTAAACTCATATACTTGAAAATCCATGTAAATGTCTTGGATTTTGTTCTTCCTGGCCAACAAATACATATAATACCTCCAGCAAGAGGTATCCTAACCTTGGACCCGAAAGTGCTTTCTGTATCTGCACAAACTCAACCTTCGGCTGCCTCATTATAAAAAAGCTTTCATGTTGAATTTTGCACAGAAATGTTAATGGGATTTTTTTTTTTTGAGGAAAGATTGAACATATCATGAAACATAATTCATTGAGAAACTAATAAAATGAAAACCTACCTTTTTAACCTAACCACAAAGACTGAAATTCCTTCACTGAAAAAGTTGGGCTGTTTCTGTTGAAAAAGTGGCTGCTTCTGTGGATTAATATACTCAATAGCTCCAGGGAAACAAAATGATAGGTGAGGTTGGCTTTTCTGTTTAGGGGTGTATAACTTGTAACAATAAGCAGTAGCTCTTGGGAAAGGAAACATAGTAATTTATCGAGACTATTCCTTATTGTATAGGTTTTTCCAGTATAGTTTTACATGAATTGACCTAAATATGTTTTAGAAAAGCATCACAATGCTCAAGTCCTGCTGCAAAAGCAAGACTCATCTCAAACCTTTATCCCTTAAGTCCTCACTGTAAGGACTTGTAGAACAGGAAATAACTTCTCTTTATTGCAGGCAGCCAAGTTAGATAGAAATATTATAGACAGACAGGGCCAGGCCCTCGAAGGAGACAGCACAGAAGACAAAGACAACTGTGGGAGGGACAGGTGCTCTTGCTGTGAACTAGACCTAAAGACCTAAAGGCCAAACAAATGCTAAGAGTAGCACCTGGGATTGATATTCTTAATAGGTATCAATCACCTGGAAAGACCCAAGTGAGTCACTAGACCAACCCCCATCAGGAAGAGACCCTGTCCCGCATTCCAGCCCCCAACAGAAAGAAACCCTGTCCCGTATTCATGCCCGCTTACTCTGTGACTTGCTTCTTCATTTGGCCCTGGGCGTAATCAACTTGACCTGAGCAATGGTGCTTGCAGTCCCATTGGTTGACCATAGTTTTGTCCCACCCCACATCCACCTAAGCGAGTTTCCCCTTTCTCTACCTTAGCCCCACATGGTTTTACACTATAAAAGTCCCTAAAAGAGATAGCTTCCCGGGGAAACTATTTGCTTGGGCCCCCTCCTGTCCCTCTCTTGGACAGGAACTTCCTTTCTTTCAATAAATATATTCTGCTCATAACCTCCGATTGTTCCTAAAATTCATTCTTCGGTTTTAGAGAACACGAACTCGTACAGGTCAGGTCGGGAGATCGTTTTTCCCTGTGTCATTTGGAGGTTCCCTATATGGTTTGGAGGTCACCCACACAAGATCAATTTTTCTCCCTGTATCACCTTGATGATAGTAACTCATTCATTCAAATTGAAACTAAGTGTTCATTTAACATGCTACAGAGAAATCATGCTAATCAAGCTTTTTCCTCCCTCAGTCTCTTTTCCTTGCTCTTGACTTGGTAGCATCCTGAAAAAATAAACAAAAATTACACTTTGTAACTTTGTGATGTGGTGGGGTATTTGACTATTTCATAAAAAGTAAATTTGTCAAGAGGTACTTCTCTCTCTCTCTCTCTCTCTCTCTCTCTCTCTCTCTCTCTCTCCCTCCCTCTCTCCCTCTCT
>NDGM011195664.1:0-13783 GCA_002564305.1 Octomys mimax
TGAAGTACTTTGCTCCATGCTCTTCTTGACTTCATGGTTTGTGAAGAGAAATCTGCCATTATTTTCATGGGGTTTCCTTTAAATGTGATCTTCTTTTTTCTAGTGACTTTTAGTATACTGTTCTTGTGCTAATTTGATTATTATATGTGTGAGTGTGATTTTAATTGGGTTGATGTTATTTGGAGTTCTACATGCTTTGGTTACCTGAATGTCAGATTGTTTCCTCATATTTGGGAAATATTCTGCTATTACTTCTGTCCACATCCTTTTTATATCATTTGTATTGACTCTTTCTTTCTCATTGATGCCTATTAATCTTATGTTGTTCATCTTTGCATCATCTTACAGATGTTGAATTATTTTTCCTGCATCCTAGTTTATTTATTTATTTATTTAAATTTCAGACAGGGTATATAGGGTGTAGAGGGTCTCACTACACTGCTCTAACTCATAGTGTTTCTCCTGTTTTTCAGCCTCTGAAGCCCCAGGATTGAGACCACATTGAGTTTCAATCTCTGTTGCAGTGTGATCCTGGGGCAGGGCCAGCACAGCTTGCTGGGTATCGAACCCTGACCACTGTACTCTGCTGAAGCAGGTGCTTTAGTTCTATGACCAATTTGGCAGGCCCTGATCCTAGTTGTTTTTAAGAGATCTTTTTTTACCTTTTCACTAGCTGCAATGGAGTCTTCAGGTCTGAAAGACTATCTTCACTTTCTTTCAAATGGTTTTGCTAGTTAGTGGTTGAGATTTTAGTTTCCTGTATATCACTTTGAATCTGCTTCATTTATTGTATTTACATCTTGTATTGCTCATTCAAGGATTCCATCATTTTTCTATTCTCATCTATTTTTTTCCTCAGTGTTTTCTTTAGAAACACTTAATAATTTTTTCAGTATGATTATCTTTTCTTTTTTTACTTCAGAGATTATTTCTTATCTGATTTCCTCTAAACATTTCTGCAGTTTTTTCTTTACTTCAGATGCCATTATTTCAGAGATTTCAGGACTATGGCTTCCAATTTCCTCAATGGTAGTGTCTGCTGCATTTGATCTGGGTGGGCTCAGGGCCTGAGAATGCATTTTGCTCCTTCTCTTTGTCATTTTGCCTAGCACTGTCCTCTGACTTTTGGTGTAGAGCTTTGGTGTAGTAATTACCTTAGCAGCTACTGGTATTATTACCCAAGGGAGATTGTGTGGTTGAGGCAGTTACAATTGTGTATTTACAGTAATACAATTAGCAACACTAATAATGGGTAGTGAGATTTAGCAATTAACAAGCTTTTGTAACTAATGGGTTTGTATTTTAGACCATAAAAGCAAGCATTATGACTATATAGCTAAGCAGATATTAAAATGGGAATTTGTATTTAAATTAGATCACCTCCCCTTGATGAACCTGGAGTCTTCTAGGCAGACTTTCTCCTCAGTTACCTGTTTTCCCCTCTTTCAATTGAGAGAGACACACCATTTTGCCTATTATAAAAATTAACTCAAAGTATGTAACATGCCTACATTTAAAATATGAGAGTATAAAGTATCCACATAGGACTGGAGAGATTACTCAGTAGAATAAGTGCTTGACTGACAAGCACAAGCTCTTGAGTTCAATCCCCAGTCCTGAAAAAAAAATTCATACAATATCAGACAGAAAGTCTAGACAACTCTTGGTTTGATAATGGCTTTTGAGATGCAGCATCAAGCATGCTATCTATAAAAGAAATAATTAAAATTTGATCTTCATAATGATTAAACATTTCTGTTCAATAAAGTACATTATTAAAAGCTTAAGACAATCAACAAATTAGAAATAATATTTGCAAAATAATTTATTTGATGAAGGACTGTTTTCAAAATATACATGTAACACTCATATTTTAACAATGAGAAAGTCAATTAGACACTCTAAAATTATGCAATAGTTATGGACATCAAGAAGCCTTAAAATTCAGAATCCTGAGCAACCTTCCTGGGTCCCCTGCTGTCCCTCTCTCATTCAGAAGGTTTCTTTCCCTCAATAAATATATTCTGAGGGTCGGGGATGTGGCTCAGTGGAATAAGCACTTCCTTGGCAAGCGCAAGAGCCTGAGTTCAATCCCCAGTTCTGCCCAAAAAAATAAATATATTCTGCTCTTTAGAAAAAAAACAAGAAAAAGAAGCCTTCAAATTGACAAACAAGTAACATGATTTTTTTCTCTGATATGTTCATCAGGAAAGTATAGATTAAAATACCAATTAAAAACTTAAGTAGCTATTACCAAATAAAAGGAGACAAGCTGAAAGTGTTCCATATCACATGAGTCTGACTATATAAAATTATACCAAGGAAAAAGTAGGGAGATAGAAAAGAGATCCGTGGTCACTAAGGGTAAGAAGGGAAAGATAAATGAGCACACGAAACAGGATTTATAAAGCAGTAAAATTGTTCTAATGGGACTATAGTGGTGAAAAAGTGTTATTAACTTTTTCAGACTGTTATGATATGCTACACTAACAATGAATACTGATATAAACTGTAGGCTTTTTTGAAATTATGTCTCAGTGTAAGTTCATCAACTGTGACAAACATGCCACTTTGTGGGGGAAGTTGAGAATGGGGTCATTCATCCAAGTTCTGCCTAGTCTGCATCTGCCTGAGCTTCTGAGATCAGAAGAGAGGAGGAGGTCTTCAAGAGCTGTTTATGTGCATGTCAGTGTTCTGTACTTTCTTCTTAATTTTACTTTGAATATAAAGCTGATCTAAAAAAATCAATTAAATCCAATTCAACAACCAAAATCAGTCTACCCCCACTAATTTTATGTCAATGTCCTAAACCATGAACTCTTTTGCATGCTAGTTAAATATGTAAATTGTATATTAAAATGTTAAGGTACCACCAATTATTCATGATATACACAAACATATGTAGTTATAAAGACACATGGAGAATTTTAAAAAATACTCTCATTCTATAACATTATTTCAAACACGTTTTAGTGAACATTTTAAAAACAAACCAATTTTTAATGTAGCAGATATTTCAGTAACTAATATAATTAAATATATAAACTGTCAAAATAAATAATTCAGCAACTTATACAATATGAAAATACAACTATCATATAATATGAAAATACAATAGAATCACAATGTATGTAATGGTGATAAACTAAGTAGGGTAGATGAAATGCAAATACGTTAGGAAAACAATAAGTTGGCTGAATGTTTTTAAAAGTTGAGAAATATTTAGAACTCTTCCTATAAACTTGCAACAATAATGGAGCCCTCCTAACTTTGTTCTACTATAGTTACTAAAATAATTTGAAATATCAGTTTCACTAATTTACTATTTTTTTATTAATGCACTTACCTATCTGTTCATGTTTAAACCATGTATATAATAAGTATTCTTAGTAGAACAGTGATTTATATCCTAGAGTGGTGTTTTATGTAACTCAGAATATTAAAAACTAAGTAAAATAATTTAAAATAGTATTTATTTGTTTATTTTATTTTAGGACACGGTCTACATGGTCTACAGGGTCTCATTCCATAGATTGGACTAGTAGTGATTCTCCTGTTTCAGCCTCCCAAGTGCTGGGCTACAAGTGCATGTCACCGGGGGGTTGGGGGGTGTGACTGGCACAGTGGGATGGGGATCGAACCCCAGCTGCTGCATCTGCCTAAACTGGCACTTTAATCCAGAGAGCTAATTGGCCAGCCCAAAAATAATGGTTAAAAGAGAATTCATTTGTACATTTCTTCTATGGTAGGAACTATGAATTTCGACATCCAATTTTGGAGGAAATTTTAACAGTGGTTTAAATTTATTTCATGTCCTTTGTCATATCATTCAAAAGAAACAGTGAGTTCATAAAAGAATGATATGAATATTGTCCTCTTGTGTGATAACATGAATTTACCAGTAGTGAAAATTACAACAAAAATGGAAGCAAAGAAAAAAGAAAAAAAAAAAACTCTGATAGTCTTGACTCAATTTGAAATTTAGTAAATTGAGAAAAGTTTAAACAGGAACTTTTTTAAAAAGAGTAAGAAAATATTCAAGAGAAATAAAAAGGATGCACTCATAAAATTGTAGTTATCACCTGATGTGATTGTTTACACTCTATGCTATATTGTAGTGACATGTCCTCTCAGATAATTTTAAACATGTCATTTTAAATATCTAGCTTCATTCTATTTTTATAACCATTGTATGGCTATTGCTGTTAAAATGTTAGCTTTCATTTTCCTTCCTTTTTCTTTAGTATGAAGTTCTGCATTGGAAAAGAATCATCCCTTCCTGATAGATTTTTAGAAACCAGCTTTCTTGGTGTCTACCCTTCTGTTGAAGGTGGTAGATGGGTGTGAGGAACAACTTCTGCTTTGTGAACATAATCATTGACTGCTGTTTAGAATTAGACAGACTTAGCTAGAATACAACGGACATACATTAAGTATACATCTGGTGAGTGTGAATAATTGCCTAAGTGCCAGCAATCAAAGTAACACTGAGAAATATGATCAGTGGAATGGACAGCCACTCTTCTCAGAATGGTTATAATGCAGCTTGAACAGCATATAATAATGAACTAAAATTACTAAAGTGATCAGGGAAGTCAGTTAGTTTAGCAAAATAAGATTATCAGGCAGCATAACAAATATAGTGTTTCTGTTTATGTCTAAAGTTCCATTATGCATATCTCTGAGCTTACTGTATCCAGTGCAACGCACTATTTATGTCACAAAAATGTAAATTTGACTCTGAGGATAATAATGGTCTTTCCTTTTCTTTCTCAATATGAAATTAGTAAGGTCAAGATTGATAAAGACTTGCTTTACAATGGATAAAAGATACTTATGCTGTGCACGTGATGCTGTGTACAGTAACCACAAGATTGATGACATTACAAATTATGCTACCCATTTAATGTAGAGGATGATTGGGGGATGGAAATGGTGATTTGTTTTTGAGAAAAAAACAAAAACAGATAGAGAGATAAGTGGTAAAAAAATAAGTGTGTTCATTGTAAGTGTAAAATTATGGCAGTTGGAAATGTCTTTCCAGTTTGAAGCTAGGCTTGGATTTAGGACTAAACAGGAAAGATTAGATAATTGGGTATTTGAGAAACAAGTTTACAAAAATTAATTTTCTTTTTATGTATTTAGTACAGGGTCTANACAAAAATTAATTTTCTTTTTTAATGTATTTAGTACAGGGTCTACAGGGTCTCACTATAAGATCGCACTTGTAGTGATCTTTCCTGATTTTCAGAGCGCTGAGATTACAGGTGCGCACCCCCATGCCCAGTCTCATTCACCATCTTGATCAAACCCCAGGCCCATGTGTCTGCCTAAGCAGGCGCTTTAATTCTCTGAAATAAAAATTACTTTTCACAAAATAAATAAGAAGAGCCTTTCATTCATGTAGGTTAAAGCTAACACAAAGAAAATATATATGTATATTAATGTTTTAAACATGTTGAACAAACATGTATCTTGGGCCAAATTTTCTAGAAGCTGAGCCTAGAGTAGTGATTTGGATTCTTGACTTATTGAGGTAGTACTTTAAAAAAAACTCTTGTAGCAAGTGAAACAGTAAAGTGAGGCCTGATATGGCATTTACTCTGGAGTACAAATACTGGATCCTACAAAGGGCTATGCCTTTTAGCAAAGGGAGTAACTTTAGGGATGTAGCCTTCCACACATGTGAGAGGAGCTGATCCTGTCAGTTGAAGATTCTTAGAAAAGGTTGTATATAAAATACTTTTCCTAGCGCTCATCAGAGGCTTAGAAAAGGGTAAAAGGGTCTGTGGAGGGATTTGTGCAAATCATCTTTAGAAGCACAAGTGCATAATGACCTGGTAAAAGAGTCTAATCTCAGCCTTTGGATTTGTTAGTATTTATAGTATTATAGTAGCATTGGTTCCCCTACAAAACTAGAACTTGACGTTGAGATACTCCCGAATCTGTTACTCTCTAGAATTACTTGTGGGAAATATCAGAATTCCTTTGGCAGTAATATTTAAGGTGTAACCACTAATATAAATTCAAATAACTCACTTTCAGGTTTTTATAGACATATTACACGCAAAGGCTGCAGGTTATCTCAAAGAAATATGAAACAAGAAACAAGGATATTTTATGGTCCAAATTTTTACAGTTTCTGTCAATTTTTTTTACTACTGCACTTTTATGCAGGTTTGAGTTTATGTGTGGTTTGTTGATATGGGGCAATGTGTTTTTCTGTTTTGTATTTCTAGAACCAGTGTTATAAAGATCTTATTTAGGAAAGGGAGTTTTTACTTGTTTGCATTGTGGTTTTATAATTTAATGACAATAAAGGGAGCTATATAAGTAGAGGAGTTTATAAAATTCATATTGTTAAAAGCATTAATTATGTGTGTACATAAGAAATTACAATCCACCTATCCACTGTATCCAGGGATGTGGAAATTGAGTCAACCTGAATTTGTGACGTATCCTTATTCTGCTTGATTGAAGAGTGTGAATCTTGCTGAATCTAAGGCAAAAATCATTCCCATCTATTTTTGCACTTGCATTAAATTTAGGCTTGTCAAAAGTCCCCACTCCTCACAATATTCATTGAAAATAACAAAAAATTTCTAAGGAAAATCTGTATTCCAAATCTACTGAGGAGAGATAGGAAACTACTCAATTATTTGGGGGATAATTAAATTTTACCTGACCATGGACAATCCTCAGAATAGCTCATTACCTATGTTAACTTTTAGTGGGATGCATTTTTTTCAATATTTTCAAACATGGACTATGAATGTTTGCAGTATTCTTTCATGGCTTTTACAAGGCACTTTTTCCTGAAGGAGGGAAACTCATTCCTAGAGGTAGAAATTAGTCTTAAATATAGAGGATTTTTTTTTTTTTGTCAAGGGCATGTGAGGTCCTTAGGACCAATGCTCCCCTAGTATTACATTCATTGCTTGTGCTTCTCACTGTGTTACAAGCGTCCAGATCTTTTTTTCTGAATCTGATGACAGGGAGATTTTAAACATGAAGCAGAGAACTAGTGCCACTGTCAAATCTGTCTATGGTTGGTGGTCTTAATATGGAGAAAACATAAAGCTAGTAAGGGAGTGGAAAGAAAAAGTGTTGCTTGGAGACTATGGTGACTAGTGCTGAGCCAAATATTTGAGCAGGTCTCAGTTTCATGAGGGGCTGGTTATGAAAATTACAAAGTAAATTTTGGTCAAGAGAACCAGAGATCTCCTACTTTATTTGTGAATAACCTCTCATTAAATCCAGCAAGGGGCACTTCTTTGAAGACTTTCCTGAGAATTTCTACACTACACACAAAGACTGGAGGCCCCAAAATGTGAAGGAAGCATAATCTTGCCCCTTTTTTGAAGTCATCAAAATTTGTCTTATATGGGGCCAGGGAGATGGCTCAGTAGGATAAGCGTTTCCCTGGCAAGCGCAAGGGTCTGAGTTCAATCCCCAGTTCCACAAAAAAAAAAAAATTGTCTTATAAATGTAAATTTAGTAAGAAAGATTAGATACAACTTTCAGCATGGGATAAAAGGATATCTTTTGAGACATGACAAACTCAAACTCTAGTGTGCATTTCATGACTATGTTAGTATGGGCAAGATCTTTTTCTAAATTTCTCTTTCTAAATATTGCTATACATTTAGAACAAGAAGTTTTAATAAGCATGTTTTGAACATATTAATTGTTTACATTTATGTGTTGGGCATTGTGATTGTAATCATATAAATATGAGATGAAGAATGGTCTAAGACATGGTAACATCATTAAATAATCAATTTTTAATGAACTATGTTTTTCCAATTTTCTATTTTTCTGGAGAAAAAACTCAAGGCATGTGAGGTCCTTAGGACCAATACTCCTCTACTATTGCATTCACTACTTATACTTCTCACTATGTAATAGCCGTCCAGATCTGGAGAGTAAACACAGGTCCTCCAATTTGTTAGACAGTTGCTTGACCACCAAGCAACATTTTTATCCCGAGGCAAAGATATGGTCTTGTATACTTTGTGATAATTCTATTTGAGCATTTCAAATAAAATCTGCCACTTAATATGGCCAGCTATGAGCTTCTGCTACAAGACTCCTTTCTCCATTAACACTACTATCCTGTGGGTGCTTAATGTCACCCTTAACTTCATTCTCTCCAAACATCCAGTATCAGGACTTTCACTTTCCAATATGTCTAAGATACGATCCCATCTCATTTTCTGCAACTACCAGAGCCTGGTCTGCTCATAGCATTTTTATTTCTCACGTTGACATTTAGCAATAGCCTCACAATTTTTCTGGCCCTTGTACCCTCTAGAACAGTAAAAAATGCAATGAGAGTGATCATATGAGTTAGACCATGCCCTTCTGTGCAAAGCCAGAAAGAACTTCCTATGCTACTCAGAGTAGATCACTAATTAATTAAAATTATATAAATTGTTACTATCTCACTAAAGTCATCTGGTACTACGCAACATTTGGGTCATTGTGACCCAACGTTCAAAGCAGTGTCAACTAGAGAACATTGTGATTGAGAGGATCTATCCACAGACACTGCCCAGCTTCCTCTTTCACCTTCTTCGAGTCTATATTAAAAATGCCACTTTTTCACTGCAGTATCTCCCAATCAAACTGAGAAACTACATTCTCTATGATGCCTTCAATTTGCTTTTCCTGCTTTATTTTTCTCCACAGTTCATAACATTCTTTAGCATAAAATGTTTTGTCTATCACTGTCTTAGCTGTCACTACTATATTCTTAAAAATGTAAACTTTTAAAACTTAATATTTTTCCATAAATCAATAATAAAAGTTGCCCATTTGATAACTGACATATTTAGGATATTAAATCATTCAATCCAAGAGTACAACCTGCTTTACTATGTATTCAGGGTGCATTTAAGGTCCTTAAGTACATTTACAATTTTTATTTCATTTAAATTAATTATTAGCTGATATACCAAAAACCATAAAACTTTTGTAAGAATTAATGAGTAATGTCATGTTTTGATACATGTTTACTTGGGGTAAAGTGTAAGCTGGCTAAGGCACATCTATCACCACAAACGTTTATCTACCTCTGTATTGTAAACTTTCAATATGCTTTCTTCTAGCATTTAAAATTATATAGGTTTATTATTGTTATCTATCACACAGTACTGTGCAGTAGTGCCTCAAAACTTCTTTTTCCTGTTCTTAACTTAAAATCAATTAGTATTTCCCTGTACTTTCCTTGACCTTCGCAACCTTTATCAGCCACCATGGTGTTTCACACTTGTATTGGATCACCTTCTTCAGGTTCCTCATGTGTGTGTGTGGTCATGCAGGTTTTGTCTTTCTGGGATTGGCATAATATGATATGCTTCAGTTTAATCCATGTTATTGCAAAAAACAAGATTCTATCCCTGACATAACTGAGTAGTCTTCTGTTGTGTATATGTCTCAGTTACTCTCCTTTTATTTCTGGGACAAACACCCAACATTCAAAATGAAGAAAGGAAAGGTTTATCTAGCTAACAGTTACTGGAGGTTTCAATCCATACTCAGCTGTCTCCAAGGCAGAGTGGCACATGGCAGAGGGAAGCAGTTCATGATGGTGTAAAACAACAAGAGCAAATGGGAATAGCATCAACAATGGCTACAGAGAGCATGTCTGCTTCTCTGTCTCTTTTATATTACATTCAGGCTATCCCCCTCAGGGTGGGTGTAGCACTCACACCTATAATCCCAGCAGTACAAAGACCCGTAATCCCAGTGGATCATGAGTTAATGTCAAACTCTAGAAGTCCACATCCCATGACTGCATGAGGCTTTGGGGATAAAACTAGACACAAACCATAACAGTAGGTGTAGCATGTTATTTAAGTCTACCCATTGGTTGATGGACATTTGGGTTGTTGCCATTTCATACTTTTATGATCAGTGCCATAGTAAAAAAGGGGGGGGTGAAGAGTTTGAAGCTGTCTTTTATGATTTTATTTCATATACCTGTCTGTCTTAGTTACTTTTCTTTCATTGCTGGGACAAAATACCTGACACCCCAAATTAACGAAGGAAAGGTCTTTTAGCGCACAGTTAGTGGAGGATTCAGTCCATGCTTGACTGGCTCCAAGGCAGAGTGACACATGGAAGAGGGCAGCAGTCCATGACAGTAGAAAGCAGCAAAGAGCAAAGGAAGGAGCAGCAACTGCAGCAGCTAGCAAGCCTCTCTTCCTCTATATTGTATGCAGATTACTCACTCTAGGGTGGGTGTGACACTCATACCTATAATCCCAGCATTGGATCATGAATTAATCAAAAACTCCTGAAGACTGCCCTAATGACTGCATGAGGTTTGGGGGGACAAGTAGCACAAGCCATACCACTGTCTGTCTATTTGTCTGTCTATCTCTCTCTCTCTCTTTCTCTCTCTCTTTCTCTCTTTCTCTGTCTCTCTGTCTCTGTCTCTCTCTGTCTGTCTCTGTTTCTGTCTGGCTCTGGCTCTCTCTCTCTCCCTCCACCCTATCTGATAGTGGCACTCATGTACTCATGTTCAGGGCAAATCTCCCCTTCAGTTTGCTATTCCCATATGCCTATTATGAAGACCTGCACAGAACTGTGCTTTCCTAATATCCTAGACATTTGTCACCCCAGTTAAGAGCACAGTTAAAATAAAACATCACTTCATCCCACATGCCAAGCTGTGTTCTTTTATTGATCAATTTAGTTCATTTACATTCAAAGTTATTAGAGGTATACACTTCCTCCTATCCTTTTGTTAGTCTTCTGCTTGTTTTGAATAATTTTGCTCAGTTCAGTATCTCATTAATTTTTATAATTTCATAGTTTTCTGTTATGATAAGTTTTATTCTGTCTTTGTCTTTTATGTATCTCTTCTGGCAAGTTTTCTATATTCCTAAAGATTCATGATGGTATTTATTCTTCATTTGATCATAGTATAAAATTGCCTGTAGTATTTCTTGGGGGGCTGCCTCAGGTGGTGATGGATTCCCTAATTTATACTCCTGAGGGAAAGCCTTTGCTGTTCGTTCATTTCTGAGAGATATATTTTCTTTGTATATATTTTTGAATGACAGCTTTTGCTTGTTTCTACTTTCAAGACTTTGAATATATCATACATCATCCTACTGTCTTCTGGCCTGTAAGGTTTCTGCTGAGAAATCTGTAAATCTAATAATCTAATAGACCTTCTTTTATATGTAAGTTGATTCTGTTTTCTTGCTGTGTTAGGAATTCTCCTTTTGCTTTTTACTTCAGATGTTTTGAGTGCAATATTTCCTGGTTGAGATGCTTTTTAGTTGAAACTAGTTGGGGACTTTGGAGCTTGTTCTAGCTGGATGTTTATATCTCTTCAAAGAATCGAGACTATTATAGCTGTTGTTTTCAATGATGTTGACCTTTCCTGTATTTATGCAATTTTCATAACATGAATATTTGTTCACCTGTTCTCATCTCATAGACTTTCTCTATTTAAAAAATATTTTCTACTATTACTTTTGTCTCATTAGATTAATTCAAAATATCTGTTCTTCATCTGAAAAATTCTTTCTCTACTTGTTCATTTATTAAAATGTTTAATGAACAGAATGATGGTAGTTTTTAATGGTTTTTATCTCTTTTATAAGTTTTCCATTTTAAATTGAAACACTTTTTTCTCATTTCTTCATATAGTCTATTCCTTTACATTTCAATATTTCCATATAATCATTATTTTGAATTCCTTGGGCATCTAAGATTTTCTTCAAATTGCTATTGATTTCTAGAAACTTATTATTTTCCTTTGGAGACAAACTGTTTTCTTTTGTTATTTCTTATGTCCTCATAAGGATGCCTGTGCATCTGATGCAGCTGTCATAACTTACAATTCTGGAGAGTAGATTTTGCAGGTAAAGATTTTTCATTTAAATGTGATTGTGGTGTCTGTTTGGTATGTGCTTTTGATTTGGTTATAAGTCACCTTGAAAGCATAGCTCTTCTGGGATTTTTTTCAACTTTGAATGGTCTCAGCAGTGTCTACAATGCTCAATATTTTAAGCTGCAGCAGCTCATTTAGTTGTGTGACTCTTCAATGCTGTAGACTTTCAAAGATCCATGTTCTTAGGTGCCACGGAGTCAAGCAGAGATGGCACTTGGGCTTGTAGTGTCTGCTATCACAGTCCTGATGATGTATGACATGGAAAGGACTGTTTTCAGTTTCCAAAGAGCAAGCACAGGTGATGCCAAAGGTGGGGGCAGCAGCAACCACCATTTCTGAGCCATAGCATGTGAAGAGTTTTTCTAGAGGACTTTAATGATGAATGGGGAGTATACGATTCTGAGACCTCCAAAGCCATGTATGTGTAGATCACAATGCTATGCAACATTGTTTAGGTACTGTGGGACTAATACAGGGCATTATGGGACCTGTGCTACAAGAAACTCTGCACTGGACGCTGTGGGATACAAAGATTTTCTTTTGTTCTCTTGAGTTAATTACAGTTGGTGCTGGCACATACAATACTGGTCGCCACTCTCTTCGTGCTGCAGGCTCCGGATGGTACTTTCCCTATACATCAAAGCAATGAAGACCACTATGAATCAGTGCTGAGCAGGAATTAAGTTAACTTCTTGGCTTTCTATGTTTACTTGTGAGTCTGTCCAAAGCCTAGGCCCCTTGTCTGGAGATGGGTTGCAGACTCCTCATAAGGGAATCTCTGTGACTCACTGATCCTGGCTGCAGCCTGCAATGGTGAGTGAAGTCTTGAAGCCTCAAAGGATAAGAAAAAGTCACAGAGTTTAAGGACACCTGGCTCTGACCTCAACTAGATGAAGACTGTAGCCTTGAGCATCTCACACCTGGTAGGAAGATATGCCCCTAAGTCATACAGTGCAAGTTCTGGCTGAACTGAATTGGAGCATTGTTATCCATTGTCCTGAGATGACAAGATATGGATTACCCCTTCCTCTGGTCTTGAGGAACAAGCTTTGGAGATGCTGGGCTCTTTGTACCAGCATCTGCAAGCTGAATGTCATGAACTGGGGAAATGATCTTCCCTATTTCTCAGAATGTAAATGTAGTTGATGCCAGAGCTTAATGCCGGTAACTACATTCCTGGAACTGCAGAAAGTAACTAAGACTTTCTTTGTCCCCTGTTGTTCAAATGGGTACAATCTTCATTCTGTGGGATGGTGGGAAGACCACCCCTAGTTGTGTCAGACAAGCATTTGTGGCAGTCAGTGTTGTGGTTATGGCAGCTCCTCATCTTGAGTTACTGGATGCTGGGGGAGCTGACTTCTTTCTTGGGAGGTTTTCACAATTCCAAAGGTCCTGGGGCTCTATATGGAATTAGGATTCTAGTCCCTAAGTCAGGTGCCATTTAGCAGTGGCTGTTCTAGCAGCTTGAGTTCTGGAGGTTGAGAATGTCTCGGTGGTAATATATGTTTTGAGCAGAGAAGCTGGTGTTGGATCAGCCAACTTTTAGAGCTTGACTTTAAGCCTGTGAGGACTATGGGACCTTCACACAGCTGGGTCGCTGCGCTGCTGCTACATGTGTTTTGGCCTGTATGTTCTACTTACCTTGTCTTAGCAGCAGTCTTGGTCTTCCCTCAGTCATGTAAAGTGCTACGCTGGTTCATTTTTATCTTCTTCATGTGTTCTTTCAGCATTCATAGATCTTTAAAGTAGCAAGTGAGTTTTGGGAAGAAAATGTAAAAGTTTCTTTCCTTGAAACTTAATTAATTAAAAACTGGCTGACACTGACAAAGGTTCTACAATCTGAGGTACAGGATCTCAGGATAAACCCTGAGG
>NDGM011195665.1:0-28648 GCA_002564305.1 Octomys mimax
ACTACTAGATTGGACTCATAGTGATTCTCCTGTTTACAGCCTCCCAAGAGCTGGGACTACAGGTGCCTGCTACCACACTGAGTCTCAATTGCCATCTCTGCATGCCCCGGGAATAGGGCCAGCATGACAGACCTAGGGATTGAACCACCAGCCCCTATGCCTGCTTGCAGGTTCTTTAATCCACTGAGCTATTTAGCTGGCCCAGCATATTGTTTTTAACATTCACCTATGTTGTAGGATATATCAATATTTCATTTACTTTATGGCTAAATAATCTTCTATTCTATGGATATACTTCAGTATATATATTTACTAGTTGAACATTTGTATTGTTCCTATTTTTCACTGTTATAAATAACGCCACTATGGTCATTTGTATGAACATTTACTTTACTTCTTATTCATTTTTGCAATAACTTGAAGTGGCATTTTTGTCTAAAGTTGTTTCTCTCAGAGATTTTTGTGGTGCTTATTAGAATCACTATGAAATGAGAGCTTTGAGCTTTAAATGCACTTTTGATCAATTGCATCAATTTGCTCTCAAATTAGCCTTTCTACCAGCAGGAAAGAAAGTAACACTTAATGCTTAACATGTAAGAGCAATGAATATCTTCTGTTTTCCAGGTTCCATTCTTAGTAAGACAGAAGAGGAAGTATACTCCAGGCAGAGAAGATAGAGAAAACTTGTAACATCCATAAAGGTGTGGGGTGGTCATGGAAAAACATGTGCCTGAGGATGAGGCTAGCAAGAAATGGGGCTGAAAAAGTGGAAAGGGGACCAACTGTGAAGGACAGTTCGCAATGCTTGTATTTTGCGTAAAAGGCACTGAGCTGTTGAAATTTTCATAACTAAAAGAGTAGCATCCATGGATCTGTGTGTCAGAAATATGGCCAACAAAGAAAAGATACTGAGAGTCTGTGAGGAAGTATAAAATGCCATTACAAACTGTTACGTAGGACTGTCTTTCCTGCAGGCATCTCAAAGCTAGATAAGTTCTGGATTAAGCAAAAAGGTTAATGTACAGGTTGATATTTCTCCACAGTGTAAGAGTGGATCTCGCTGACCCTTCAACATGCTTGGGTTTTGTTTCCTTGGTGTTAGCTGTTATCTGACCCTATCTTTAACACTCCAAGGCAGGAAAGTAAGACTATTGTCCTAGAAATCCTAGAGGAAGCTTACTAACCAGGTTCATGAAACCAACTCAGACAGTTACTGGTAATCTGAGAATACCCCCAGCCTGCCCGAGCCAGCCTACTCAGTGTGATTTCTGGACCATGTGCCTCTTCATACATTTTGTTACAATCTGCAGTAAGATAAGTATGAGCATTGACAGTGGTGAGAAGTTCTCCATTGCAATTTGACAGGGACTAAATTTAACAATAGAAGAGTGGAGGCCTCTATTTTGTGTGCCCTTGCTTGTGCTTTGTGTGTCATTTTTCTGGTGGATCATTTCAGTTATAACAGAAGTGGCTCATAGTGGATAGGGAGGCATACGGTCATTCACCATAGACATCTTTTTAAGCAGTAGTCTGATATCCCTGCTGCACTGCAAAGCCTTGGCATGATGGTTGATTCTGTATGCACCATTGCCTGGATCATGCTGATCCTTGATACTCGGTGAACACTATTCTGAGTGTGCACATGCAGGTGTCCCCAAGGAGACTAACCTTTGAAGTGTTGGTCTCAACCCTTGCGAAGCCCTCCTCTAACCCCTTCCAGACCTAAACACAAGAATAGGATGAGGAAAGGGAAAGGCCACCCCCTATATTTTTTCCTTGCCTGCAGGAACTGGGCCATCCACTATTCCTGCCCTACACTGAGACTTACACAAGAAGCTCCCTGGATCCAAGGCATAAAGGGCAGGTCATTGGACTTCACTTTCATAATTGTGTTAACCAATTCTTCTTAATGAATCCCTTTGTATGTAATGTGTTTCATATGCCTCTGTGTGTGTGTGTGTGTGTGTGTGTGTGTGTATCCCCTATTGGTCTGTTTCTCTGGGGAACCCCAACATGCTTGGGGTGAGTTAGCATCCTTGAAGCACACAGGAAGATTTTTGAAAGAGAGAACTTTCCCTTTTTCTATGTAAAAAAGCAAAAACAAATGTCAATTATAATCAAGGGGCCTAATTTGGAGAAGGAAAGGTCTCTCCCAGACTGCTTCAGCTCTCTTATTTTCCAGTTACTTCCCCACTGACCTGCCCTTATTCGGAGTCCCTGGCAAGAATTTACCCTGCAAAGCCTTTGGACATAGCTGTTTTAATAGGCTAAACATTACATCGGCATTCACCTACTTTTCCCATTAGAACTTTTATTGCTAGAATCAAAGTATTCAAATGACTCTCCTAAGCCATTAAAAGCAAAATGACTTTGAACTAGACTAACAGGAATAATTACTAAACTGATCCAAGTTCCTTTGCCACACTCTTGGCACAAAGGTATAGAAACTCCAGCATCCTATAAGAAGTCTGAAGGAAAGAAAAAAAAAAAAACAATTCAAGAAGGATCAAATTTTCTCATTAAAAGTACATTTTAGAAAGAATATTTTAGGATAACTTTCTAGGGCCATTGTAGGAAGAGAAAATCTATGCAAATATTCGGTAAATTGAAGTTTTCATTTCTCTGTTGAAACAAAAGAGACCAAAGCACAGTGAAAAGCATAAAACCAAAAATAAGGGCTTTGATTCTTGTAATTGAAGTTCTACAGTTAGATTTTAGTCTACAGCTGCAGTTTTCATCTTGCTTTCCATGAAGGGCTAACAGGCAGCAGAAGGTGAGACTTACGCTGCTTCCTGAGCTGGAAACCATCTAAAGAACCTTCTAGTCAGACTGAGAAATCAATTATGCCTTTCTCACTTCACAAGCTAGAAAGTGAGGTCCAGGGAGGCTTACTTTTTTCCTCCTTTATCCTTTGGGCAGGATATTTGTCTTCTCTCAGGAGGCTTGGGAACAGATGCATGCCAAGTTGTAATCCAAACTAGACAAGCAACACAGAGAACTCGTCCAAGGCCTTAAATCACCTGGTACGAGGGCAAGAGCTCACCATGCTTAATTTTACCCAGACTGCCCAAAAATGTATAAACTATTGAGAGAGTAACACTTCTATTAAAATCTAACAAATGCAGTACATGCCTTCTGCAGGAAAAGAGGCTGAATATGACTTCAATGTTCCTAGGTGACTGAGCTACTCTAACACACAACTGCAATACCCCAGAGAGACAGTCTGGGATGTGGACACTGATGCACATGGACTCAGCTATGGCCCCCACACCTACCACTTTGGAAGTTCACCTCTTCTTCACAGAAGTATGGTGACTGTTTACCAAATACACCCTCGAAGTGCCCATTTGACCTGTGGCAGAGCTGCTGTTAGCAGGTCAAGAACTACTCTTCAGAATTAAAGTAGTCTATATAACAATTAGACCCTCAGAGGGTGAAGCAAGCTTAGGGAGAGGGAATGGAAATAATGTTTGCTAAGTACTTAATGTGTGCCAAAACCATCATCCATTTCAATTCTTTACTCTCTCATTTTATATAGACTAGGGCCCAGAAACATTAAATAACTCACCTTGGAGGAAAAAACTGACACAGTAAGGTTGTGGAGTGACTTTTGTAGCGCCCTCTGTTCTGAGAGAGAGGTCTGGAGCTGTGACTATTTCCCATTACCATAATAGTTATCACTGTGGTCTTATAAACCACCCCTAAACTTAGTGACTTAAAATGAGGACTGTGTTGTTTGCTTACACTTTGACTGAACTGAGCTCAGCTGGGTGATTCTCCTGCTGACCTCACCAAAGGCCACTCATCAGCTAACAGCGCCAGGGCTCAGCTGGAAGACAGAGAGGGGGCCTCTTCTTGCTCTTTCTGTTGTCTTGGGCCTCTTCTCTTAGGCACCAGCACACAGCTTCTCCAGCAAGGTAATCAGGTTCTTATATGCCTCAACAAGGGACCAGTGATGATAAAAGCAGAACTTTAAAAGCTCAGACCAAGAAGAGACAGCATCTCTGTTATCACTTTCTGTAGGTTAGAAAAGTGATAGTCCCAGCTCAAGGTCAGAGGAAGAGGCACAAACATGGGCAAACACTGGGAGATGTGGACCATTCATTTCAGCTGGGCCCCCACTGTACCTGTGACATCAGAGTTGTTGCCTATATCTTCAACATTGGTACCACCCACTTCAGAGGGTCTAGGGCTTTTCCTTTTGTGCACATTTATGTTCAGTTCTTCCAGTGGATGATTTTCTGCCTCCTTTTACCACTTTGCACTTTTTATGCATTATAAGTGATCTTCCCTTCCAGCCATAGCCAGAGGGTTCCTTCAGACCACTGAGCTGACTGAGCACATCATGTCAACTCTACTCAGGTCATCAGTCTTTGCAGCTAAGATGTTTTATTTATAGAATTTCTTTGTTTTAGTTGTTCGTTTTGTTTTGTTCTGTAATTACATCTGGAAGTTAGTTGAAAGGACACAAGACATTACTGCTTTGAGGAGCACTTTACATAAATGCACTTACTTTGCCCTTCAAATAAAATCTAGAGCCTATGACCCTCTTCTCTAGTTTTACCTGCAAAAATATGAGGTGCGCAGCTCAGGGGCTGCAGCAGCAAATCTGTGTTCACCCTGTTCTATGTTCAGAAGGAGGAGTACCTTTTACCTACAGGAATCAAAGTCATAGCTGGCACCACAATTCCAGAGCATGTCAAGTTGCTCCTTATGTATGGCTAAAATAAGAACAAGATTAAATTTCCACCAAATCACTCAATGTGTCTCTTCATCATTTTCTGATTTCAAGAGAGATTCAATTTTCCCATCCTTTATGAAATACATATCTATATATACCATGAGTTGTGTTTATTCTGTTTTCCTGCAAAACCTAATACTACTATCATAAACATTCATTCAAATTCTAATTCCAGGGCTGGGGAGATAGATCAGCAGTATAAGCACCCACCTGGCAAGGGCAAGGTCCTAAGTTTAATCCTAGGTGCCACCAAAAAAAATCAAATTCCATGAAATATCTCAAGATTCTGTCTAGATTTGATGTTCTTATAAAGAAAAAATTGATATACCTATTTTAAAAATTCTGAATGGAAAACAAGACCACTGAGATAAGGTTATCTAAACTAGTTATTTAAACATATTACAAAGCTACGATAATTAATAGAAGACTTTTTTTAGTGTTTCAGGAAAGAGTCTCAATGTTGTATGCTGGCTTTGAACTCACAGAACTCCTGCCTCAGCCTCCCATAGTACTGGGATTACAGGCATACACTATCATATCTGGTTTGACGTACTATTAAGAGAAGAAAAAATATATAGGTATAGGACCAAGAATAGATAGCCCATACATAGATTTTGTCCCATATTAGAATTTGCTACACACTCCTATGTATATATCAGAATGAAATGAAAGCAATATGTAAAAGAGACAGCTGTGACAGCATTCACAATAACCAAGACACGAAACCAGCCTAGGTGCCTGTCACCAGATGACTAGATAACAGAAATATTGTGTATGTATATAAAGTGGAATGTTCTTCAGCCATGAAAAACAGTTAAATCCTGCAATTTACAGTAAAATGGATAAGACCAGAGGACATTGTGTTAAGAGAAATAATTCATACATGGGAAGACAAGTGTTAAATATTTTATCTCACATGTAGAAACTTAAAGCAATAAAAGAAGATAACTCAAAAATGGAAGAGGCACTAGTAGGGAAAGAAGAAGGGAACAGCAGAGGGAAAAAAGGAAAAGAGTAGAGGAAAGACAGATGGGCATGGTCAGTACACCATGCACAGTGTATCAAAATGTAATGAATCCCAGGGCTGGGGAGATAGCTCAGTGGAATAAGTGCTTGCCTGGCCTGTGCTCAATTCCTGGTACCACAAAAAAAAAAAAAAAAAAAAAAGAATAAGGGTCAGCCAGATGGTTCAGTGGACTAAAGCACCTACTTAGGCAGGCAACCGAGCTTTAATCCCTGGCATGCTGTGCTGACCCCACCCCCTGGACACACTGAGACAATGATTGAGACTGGAAGTGGTGATGCACGCTTGTAAGCCCAGCATTTGGGAGGCTGAAAACAGGAGGATCACTACAAGTTACATCTGTAGTGAGACCCTGTAGACTCTGTACTAAATACATAATATACATATTTGAATCTCATTAATTTATGATTCATGTGTGTTAATAATTAGAGTTCAAAATTGTAAAAGAATTTACTAGGAAAGTGGCACCCCTAGGAACAAAAAAAAAAAGAACTATCATTAACTTGTAAGTTAAGAACTAGTTAGGAATTCAAGAGAGGGAATAAAATTAATTTAAACCCACTGGTAAAGCAGTACATAACAAATAAATCCCAGATTCATTGAAAAGTTAAATATTTTTAAAATATCTTTTTCAGATCCCCACACAAAGAAGATATTAGATCTATGAATTAAAAACCAAGAATGAGTTTCTTAAGTTTAAAATCATTTAAAGGAACCGTAAGGCAAAAGGCTAACTACTGAAGTAACATAAAGCTTTTATTTGTAAAAATAGGGGCCAGGGAGATAGCTCAGTAGAATAAGTGCTTGCCTGACAAGCTCAAGGCCCTGAGTTCAATCCCTGGTACCACAAAAAAAAGTATTTGTAAAAGACATATATATATATATATATATATATATATATATATATATATATAAAATATTCAGTACATATAAATTTTTTAAAAAGTAGATTGAAAAATATTTTACTCAGATAATACAGTATATAGCTAATATCCCTATAAAATACCTTACTTTGTGTCTATAACAAAACAGAACATTTTAATATTTACTATTGGTTAGTAAAGCTTTTTCTGTCCATGACCATCCAGGGCAGCAGAAGTAATCTCTTGAAGCCTGTTTCTGCTGTGGCACTTCCTATTAAAGGGATGTGTGATTTTCTGTCCCTTGACATTCCTTTTCTCTAATCTTGGTACTTGTATCACAATCATCAACAAAGTACCATAGCCATACACCACACAAAGAAGATATTAGATCTATGAATTAAAAATTAAAAGAGTGAGCATTTATGCTCACTCTTCTTTAATAATTTTTTAATCAGCTCTGTTTTGCTTAAATAAATTTACCTTTGTTCTCACCAATAATCCCAGTAGAAGCTGAACTTTCATAGAAATGAAATTAACCTAAGTAATACAATGTAAAACACCAAGACTCACCTGCGATGCTTTGGCTGTTAATTTCACATGCCCACTTGGCTGCACTAAGGTTCCCAGCAGATTGCTCAAAGAGCAAGGCTCTTGCTGTGATTCCCATGTACACTGGTGATCTTTGCAGAGGACAGATCGCTGCCCTGGTAGCACAGTGATACTTATCTGCTCAGCTGAGCAAGTGGAAGAAAAAAGACTGGGGAATGCGGTCCCTCCACAGTGCCTTAAGATTCAAATGGAAACCTCAGCTCCTGTTGGAGTTCGCAGCTGCCATTCTACAGTTTCCATGGCTGTCTTAATGCCACAACACCCACCTACATTTGGCTCCTCTCTTTTATCTCCAGTTCATTCCTTGAGACTTTCCACGCTCCCTCTGCTTCTGGTGCCCGCCCTGTTCTTCTTTTCCTCCTCCTTTTCTACTGGGGGTTGAACCCAAGGCCTCCCCACTGAGCTAAAGTCCCAGCCCTTTTATTTTCCATGTTGAGACAAGGTCTTGTTAAGTCAATGAATTTCCCAGGAAGGGAAATTCAAACTTGTAACCCTCCTGCATCAGTGCCCTCCCAGACGCTGCTAGGAATGCCTGGGTTTCTCTGGCTTCCTCAGTTCTTCCCTCAAGCTCTTGATCACTTGACCACAGGAAAGTAGGAATAAATAAAGGTGGAACTGGTATTCACAGTTAGAAATAAGTACAGTCACCTTTGAAAAGTGTGGTTTCACCCCTGGTACCAATTTCAGCTGATGGCAGCTACCTAGGACATTTGAAGGAATTTAAGGCTCTGAATTTACTTAAAATGAGAGAATGGAGGGATCTATTAATGAAGTAGGACAGAAGAGCTCTTGTGGGGGCCAGAAGGGTAATTTATTATATTCTTGCCACCTCTGGCTTGGATGTTTAGGAAACTAGGTGACATTAATTTTTTTGAACCTTTTCCAATGCCTGTTCAAATAAGGTATAAGCGTTTCAAAAAAGAAATTTATACCACAAGCACCACCCAGATCTACATGTGTAAGTGTCATGGTTTAGATCTAAAATGTCCTCCAGAGTTCTGGTGGCTGAGGAAGGTGATTGGCTCACTGAATGCTGCACATGCTAGTAGCGTGGTCCTGGGTGGTGGGCCCCTGGGAGCACATGGGTCCTGGGTGCACAGCCTGAAAGGGTGCTCAGCCTGAAAGGGTGCTCAACCTGGAAGGGTGCGCTCAGGTCTCCTTCACGTCCTCTTTCTTTCTGCTTCCTGGCTGCTTTAGGTTGAGTGCCTCTTCCTCCATAACACCTGCTGCCATCCTTCTACCTTGGAGCCGGCCAACCCTCCAAGGTTGGCCTTGGAGGGCTCACTGACACCGTGAGCCCCAGTAAACCTCTCTTCCTCTAAGGTGTGGATGCTATTGTACGAATTTCCCATTGTACAAAAGTAAGACATCAGGGAAGATCAACCAAGACCATTCAAACAAGGATAGGCATACAAAGGTTGCCTTCAAGCTTGACCTTTCTTCATACAACACCAACTGCAAAGACATTTTCCTCCTGCAACGAGTGAGCAGGACAGAGGGATCTCCACAGCACACTATCCACTCCTTGGCTATGCTGCCTGACTTTCTGAGAAGGCACTAGGTGTGAAAGTATCCTTGGAAACCAAAGTGACACACACCACTGCATAAAATACTTACAAGGCAAAGTTCCAGTAAAAACTCTGTTTACTAAAATGTTTGCTCAACAAATTTGCTATGCATTTTGCTGACCCTTGACTCAGGCTCTGAGATAAACCAGAAGGCCTGAGACAAATACCTCTCAGAGGAAGAGAGAAGAGAGGACAGACCAGTTTGGGTTTAGTCTGGTAGCTTGATGCTTATTCCCAGTTGGTGATTTTGTTAATTTATTAAAACTCCAAGTAATGGGAGGAAAGAAACTAGTTTCACTTACTAATAGAATAGCTTTCTTAATTTTGCTTAAAATTTCAATACAAAGTGTTCTATAATGACAAGTTGACTCAGGGAGGCACCATTGTCACTTTTGAAAATGATGTAGAAATCCACAGGGCAGTGAAGAAACCCCTGGAAAATAACAAAAGTCCCAGAAGGCATGCAGTGGAAATGTGCCCTTGTCACTCACAAAGTTCTCGACTTCTCCCATCATCGTGTTATCATTGGAGAAAAGCAGCCTTGCCCCAAGAAGTCAATAAGAGCTTTCTTTCTCCTTTATCTAGCAATTTATTGAACATTAGGATAAATAACTCCAGAAATGTTGATGGGAATAGAATGATAAGAATCCCTTTTTTATTATGTGTTTGCTTTGATTTGATCTGTTCAGCCCTGGGCATTGAGCGCAGATCTCACACATGCTCAGCACACACTACCACCGACATACACTCCCAAGTTAGAAAGCCCCATTTAATATTAGCTACGTTGATGTTCCTATAAAGTCCTAGCCTTGGAGAAAGAAGCTGCTTCTGAGATGTTGCTTTGCAAAGTTGATTTAAACGCCAGAGCTGTGGGTGATCAGCACCAAGAGCTCACATTACAGGACAGGGTGATTCACGTCCCAATATTGCTAACTTTCACAGTGTCTTTGGGTTCGAGAGAAAACAGTTTGAGAAGAGCTGCTTCCTTTGTTCAAACAGGTGTTTTATTGTTCCTGATTTCTGAAGCTTCACGTTTACAGAATTGTTACTCAGGCCTTAAAGACTTTTGCGTCTAAAAGTCCTCCTTGAAGATATTAATACTTCATCAGTTGTAAAGGATGTGTTAACTTTATCCATTGTGTCTCTAGGATGTATGCATGGGTTCCAAATATTAAGAAACAGTGTTTATCAACTCAGATGGTTGTCCATCCACAATCTGCACATCTCACAATTTTAACACAGAGGAATCCAATGCATAAACTATTCAGTACATCGGATTAACTCACTTTCTAAGTGTGTTTACCGGAAGCCTCACTCAGAATATGAAAGCACCAAGAACACAAGTCTGTCACCTGCTGTACTTATTTTTCTAGTGCTAGCTGCTGGGGACTCTAAGAAATGGAAGCTGTGCTTCCAATCCTGAAGATAGTTTCATGGTTTAAATAAAAATAAAGAGCAAGCTGTGTAGGTCTGTATTAATCCCACCAAAAATATAATTGCAGATCCACTGAAGTCACTCAGCCATTCACTAGCTTCCCCAAGAAGGCCTGTGAGGATCTGTGGACTCAGCGATGGCCTTTTGTCTGGCTGTAAGTCTTGTTCCCTCTGTTCCAGACATGCCCTGTCTTTGAGGTCTTAGTCCAACCTCTTCGCTCTCACTTCAGGGCCCTTGAATGGGCTCTTCCTGGGCTTCAAAGGCCCTTTACTCCCTGCTTGTCCCAGATGATCCCTTCCTCATTCCAACGACAGTGCACTGCCGTTGCCCCCATTCTCCAGATTCTTCTGCTGCTCTCACATACTTGCCATTCTTGCAATTTTCACGGTAGCGAATCTTTTCCTCATTAGGTAATTATCTGATGAATATTTCTCTCCACTTATATATTCCAAGTAGATAATAAGGATTCTGTAAATATTTGTCTAAATTAATGGATCAGTAAATTAGTGAGTATATGGAGTTGCATAAATAAATTAATTCATGTATTTTTATTTGATAGTAATCATCTAATAAAGTTAGTAAAGGTCTGAAGTTCACTCTGCAAATGTTTCTAAAATTCCTATTATATCCTCTAATAGGCCCTGGAATCTAGTGAAGGCATTGTCCTTATTATCTGAAGAGACAAGTAAGTTAGCAAATAAGTACATTACATGCATTCTAGGTAGGAAGTATCCAACATGCTAGAATATGGAGCAAGACTTAGTAATTCCTGGAGAAGCTGAAGACAGCTTCTAAGGAAGTGACATGTAAACTCTTGACAGAAGAATGAAACCATAGTGGGCAAAATATTGAAGATAGAATTCCATGCAGAGAGTATAATGTGAATAAAGGTTTGTAAAGGTAAAAGTTTGAAGAGCTTGGGATAACAAATCCCAAGGTGGGGTAACAAATTGTTTTGTACCACTGTGGTTTAGGGTGTGTTGAATGGGAATGACTTGACATGGAATGAAGACATAAGCTGAGCTAAAATGACAAGCGGTATGAATTTGAGGTAAGAAAACAACACCCATGTAGGATAGAATGCGGTTGACGTTTCCAGAGATTTGGGAAATGAGGAGAAAGAAAGGTATACCTTCCAGGCAATGATTAAAGTTATTTGAGAATCAGGAATTTTGGGCCCCTGATCCCATTTTTAAAATCATACTTCATAAGGTAGTTTCTCTCATTTCTCCAATGACAATGATCAGATGAATGTTAAAAATACATATTTCAGAGATGTAGCTCAGCCCCATTGAGTCAGAAACTCCACCTAATTATCCTGAAAAGGTGGAGAAATTTCAGGAGAAAGCCCATGAATTTTAACCACAAGTGCAGTGGCTATTGATGAATTTTTATATCTCCAAATACACTCACTTCTCCAACTTGACCATCAATCTAGTAATTGGTTGGGGTCCAAAGAGCTGGCTTTCTGGTTGTAGAAATATTAAAATTCTTTCAACATTTGACTGTTGGGCTTTTCACTGACAGAGAATGAAGAAAGGCTATAAACTACATAGCACAATTCCATTTGAGTCCCTTTTGCGTCCTCATGCTGAAAGAACAACAGTCCTTTCTGAGCTCCTGCTGTGTCAGAGTCTGAGGTGGTCACACTGTCACATTTGGATAACAACCCCTCATTTAGCCCACACACTTTTCCTGTGACCAGCTGTGTCAGTGCATCAGCATCCATGACTGCAGATATAAATGAAATCATAGGTATTGCAAGCCTGAGCCATTTCTAACAAAAAACTCATGCCCTTCCTGGGAATCCAGCTGGGTAACTGCCTCTAACTTCAGAAGTCATTGAAAAGCAATGCAGTACAATCTACAGTTGTTTGCACAATTTCCTCATGGTTTGAGGAAAATAACTTTACATCTTGTGACTCGGTTTCCTCATCTGCAAGTGATCAAAATGTTATCTTTTCAACTCTTTTCATATAATACTATAAAAAGAAAGTATATTTTCAAGATTTTGCTTGACAGTATATCAAAATTTATCTGTTGCCATTAGACCATACTTAAACAGAACTGTTTTGTTCGTAGCCAAATAATGTGGGTTCTTCCTCCTATTTTTTGTTTTTTTGTTTTTTGGGTTTTTTTGGCTCCAAATGTCTTTAGGGCAGGTTTGGCTGGCTTGAGTTGTGGGGATCGAACCACAGCAACCTGAGCCTGACTTCTCTGTTGAAGCAGCCACTTAAAGAACTGAGCTAAGGGTCAGGCGCCCATCCAAAACACTCCTCCCATTTTTAAATTAGACTGATTCAGACATCTTATTTGAGAAATCAGCAACCTGATGAGTAAGGCAAGATCTATCAAAAGTAGACATCTTGGAGGTAGTTATTTATGTATACATACTACTTTCGATTGTCAGATAAGATTCTCTTAACAAACAAGTGACTTGTTTTCCAAAATGTACTGATAGACAAGAGTGGTTTGGGAAAAAAGAAGTAATGAAAATGGAAATGAAAAAGGGTAATTCTTAGGTGTTACTGTATTAGCCTTAGATTTCTAGAAACATCAGTAATTGCCACAACTTGTGCAACTCTCAGTGGAAAAACATTGAGGGGATGAATAAATACACACAAGAGACAAAGCTGAGGTCAGGTGGAGCCCTCTCTCCTGATGAGAGAAAAGGAACTGGACAATCATTGTGGGGGCATTTATTTACACTTTTGACAAAGTTAGTACCACGCACACAGGGTTTCCTAGTGATTAGTGACTAATGGAATTGTCTCAGGCAACATGTTTTACTCAGCATTAACATAGCTTTATTATCTTAGGCACTTTGGCCTTGTCTTGCCCAGCATATGTGACCAGTTTCCAGCTTCAGCCACTCCCTACAAGAAATTATAACTGTTGGGCCATAGATACTTCACATCTCAGTGAGGATACCTGGAAATACTGAACACTGTTTTCTAAATGGCTATCTCCACATTTTTCTGATGTTATGTTTAGTCAAAAATAATCTACAATGTTTTCCAAGGCTTTTAGATTTTTTTTTCTATTGGTTCACAGTATATCTTTTAAAGTATGCCTTCAATGGGTTTGGGAGATAGCTCAGTGGTCTAAGAACCTACCTGACAAGCACAAGGCCCCTAGTCCGATCCCCAGTACCACATGCCATACCAGCCACCAAAATCAGGCATGGTGGTGAATACCTGTAATCCCAGTACTAGGAAGGCTGAGACAGGAGGATCACCACAAGTCTAGGCTATGCAGAGACCCTGTACCAAATAAATAAATAAATACTTTTAAAAAAAATAAAATATGCTTGCAATGAGTGATAAGAAATATATGGATGTAGAACCAGGGTTCGATCCCTGGTGTGCCATGCTGGCCCTACAGACTGAGATTGAGCATGGTGGCACATGCCTATAATCCCAGTGCTTGGGAGGCTGAAAACAGGAGTATCGTTACAAGGTCAATTGGTGTACAGAGACCGTGTAGGCCCTGTACTTAATACATTTAAAAAACAAAAAATAAATAAATATATGGAGAAGATAAAATGAGACAGTCTTATCCAGAGTTCATGTATATATGAACACATAAGAGTGGTCATTTTTTTAAAAAAAAGAATGATCTTTTATAATAGATGGTACAGATATCTACAGATAGGAAAAATCATGCAGAAGGAAAGACATTAGATATAAAATGATTCACACACTGTATATGGAAACTCAACAAAGAGCAGTGCTTCTAAAAGTGTGGTCCATGGACCACCTGCATTCATACAACCTGAGTGATAGTTAAAGGTACAGATCCCTGAGTCTACCTTAGATTTATTGATTATGAGTGAAATATAAGAATGTATATTTTTATCCACTGTCCTAGATGATTTTTTATTCACTAATGTTTGATTAGCATCGTACTTTACATGTAGGGCCATCTGAATCTCAGCTCTGACATTTGTGGGAAAATTACACAATCCATCTATATTTTGTTTGCTAATGGATGACTGATAATGACAGGCTCATAGGTTGCTTATGATGACTAAATGAACTATTGTGTCTATAGTGCTTGGCATAACTGTGGTTCCTAATAAGTAACTGGTAATTGTTATTTTAATGTCCAAGTATTTTAAATCACTTATAAAAATTTCAAATGTTAAATTTTATTTTTGTACAGGTGTCATCATTGTGTTTGGAGGGCATTCCCTTTGCCAAGTGTGCAGATAAAGAAATGCAGAATAATGGAAAAGCATAGCTATTCATACATCCCTTCTGAGAGGCCATGGTCTCATTCAAAATACAGAGCCTAGAATCTCTGTATGTGGAACAGTAAGAATGATCTTCCCAGTGACTACATAAGTTAAATAACCTTAGTAACCAGGGTGGATTAATTAACTCAGCAGATGTTTATGAGTAAAATGATGCCCCAGCCAATGCAATGCATGCTCAGCAGCACTGTGAAGGACAAGATATGGTCCTTCCCTCACATAGTACATAGTCTATGTAGAATGTCACAGTGTGCTACATTTACATGAATTCAACAGCATCTCATAATCGATTTTTAAACTTCCAAATAGCTAGAAATCTGGCAAACCCTGTTTCTATGGATGGGTATTTGTTTATGGTCAGTCCTTTTGAGTAGGAAATAGGAGAAAGATATTAGGGAGGAAGTACACGTACTTCCTCTCCATTGCCTGTTCTCAAATGCAGATAGCTTCCTTGGAAGTTGGAGGCATGATTGCACCTTCTTCTAGCATCCAGCCCTGTTGACAGCAAGTGTGATGCAGTACAGGGAAGAAGGAAACTGCTCTGGTGGGCTCCACAGGCTGACTCAGTGATATCTCTCATCTCTGCAGAGCTCTTCCTGCCCTTCAGGACTGAAGGGCTAATGGGCGTGCTAGGAAGTGGATGCAAGCTTCAGAAAATAACAGGCAACAAGTTTAGGAAACTGTGCCCAAGTGTGCCCAGAAAGCCAAGCCTAGAGGGGCCTGAGATTCAGAAAGATGCCCTGTAGAAAGCCTGTACTTGTTCCTAGAGCTACCATAACAAATTTCTTATGAACTCTGGAGCTTACAGCAACAGAAATTTGTTGGGTTTTTTTGTTTGTTTGTTTGTTTGGTGGAACCAGGGATTGAACTCAGGCCCTTATGCTTGCCAGGAATATGCTTATTCTACTGAGCCATCTCCCTGGAAACATTTTGTTGTTTGTTTGTTTGTTTATTTTTTTAGCAATAGAAATTTGATCTCTCAAAATTTAGAATGAGAAACTGTTATGGTTTGTGTCTAGTTATCCCCCCAAAGCCTCATGCAGTTATGGGGTGGACTTCTAGAGTTTGTAATTAATTCATGATCCAATGCTGGGATTATGCTGTGAGTGTTGCTGGGATTATGGGTGTGAGTACTACACCTGGCCTGGGGTGAATAGCCTGAATACAACACAAGGGAGACAAATTTGCTCTCTGTTGCCTTTATTGCCACTTCTCCTCCCTTTTGCTCTTGCTATTTTGCTGTTTTCCACCACCATGAACTGCTGCCCTCTGCCATGTGCCAGTCTGCCTTAGAGCCAGGTGAGTATGGACTGAAAGCTCCACTAACTGTGAGCTAACTAAATCTTTCCTTCCTTAATTTTGAGTGTTGGGTATTTTGGCCCAGCAAGAAAAGAGAAGTACCCAAGACAGAAACCAAACAGCAAGATGTCAGCAGGCCGGTGTTCTTCTTCCTGAAGTCTCCAGAATAGAATTGGTTCCAAGCCACTCTCCTAACTTGTGGAGACAACCCTTGGTACTCCTTGGCTAATGACTGTAATACTGTTTCTATAGTCACTTGGCTATAATTCTATGTCCCCTCTATGTTTTTTCTGCTTCTTCTAAGGGTGCTGATCACTGCCTGTGGGATGACCTTGAAGTTCAGGATGTTCACCTAAACCTTAGCTAAGAACTTCTGCAAAGACTTTATTCTACCTAAAATCATTCTCTGAGAATCTGGGGGGATGTGAATTTTAGAGGAACAGTACTTTATCAGTAGAGCATGGTTACATGTCTCAGTAGAATAGGAAGAGATGTTAGTAAGAGAACCCAGGAAGACAGTGATGGGAACAGACACAAGGACATAGAAACTGCTACACACTTGAGAAGTTTTGATTCACTCAAGGTTGTCTTCATCTGGGGCCAATCTAGACAACAGGTATAGTTCTGGGGCCATAATACTTTTTAAATTAGATTCATGTTTACATTTCTACCAATGGAATTATAAAATATATTTTAAAAAAATAAACTTCCCTTCCCTCTCTCCTTGTCTGTTTCATCCTTGAGTTCTCAATTAATGAGTAATATTCCTGGAAAAGCAGTCCTGTCAGCACCCCTTCATGCTCCCACCTTTGGCTGATCCTCACTACTTGTGTGCTTTAGTTATTTACCTCTAGGTAGTACCTTTGGGGTTGGCTCCTTTGGCTCAGAGTCCAAACCTCAGGTGTCACTGTGCAGCTGACAGCATGGCTGTGCACCCAGGGTCCCTGTGCACTCTGGGGCACTCACCCCCAGGTCACATGGTGTTGGCTGCTAGTGGCTCACACCTGATGTCTTCCTAGATGACTTGCCCTTGCCTTACAGGATGATTACATTCACTTCCTCCCAGCCTCGTGCCCAGGAATGGTCCACAGCCTCACTAATGGATGGTGGGGGCATCAGCCTGGCCCCTTGCTGACAGAGAGAATGGCTCTTGTGATACAATTCACTCTCCAGGGAGCCCTGGGAAATCACATCATCACTTGCTTCTTCACCTACGCTTTTCTGTTCCCTTCCTACCTTTACAGCATTCTTTCACTCTGTCACTGGCCTGAGAATATTCCCCTCCCATGTTTTGCTCCTTGAGGTCTGACCTCAGACAAGATTCCCATCTGGGATAAGTTCTCTAGTAAACTCATGTTGGATACATGAATGATTTTGGAAAAATATCACATCAAGCATTGATGACAAGGCCCAACTGATAACAAGAGGAACTTCAGCCCTCCATACACAAAAGATTTGAGCACTGGGAGAGAAGATTAGGAGGAAGGCTCTAGAATATAGGCACAAGGCAGCTTGCTCACAGAAATGAGGAAGAATCTAATGATTATAGCTGAGGAATGATGCCTGCTGCCTGTTCAGTATCATGTCACTTCTTGCTCCAACACAGTAAGATAACATTAAGCCCTCAAACCTGAAATGGGTTTCCTAAAATTGGACCAGCCTCAGAGCTGGTGACAGGATGAGTTTGCAAGTACAGACTATGAGGTTGGCTTGGATGAATTTTGGGCAACAATCATCCGCTGATGCAAGGGGCTGCCTTTGAAGCCCGACACCCTGTAGAGTGTACCAGAGATCTGAAGAGTACAATCCTCTGAAGCCAGCATTTGACAAGCTGTAAAAATGAGCGAAGATTTCATGCCACAGAATTCTTCCATAACTGTAGCTCTTCACAGCTTTAACAGCTCCTCGCAACCTTTGCAGCAGTTTTGGAGCCGAGCAGATGGCAGGGCAGGGCTTTACTAAGTGGTGAAGTTTCAGCTGCAAAAGGCAATTCCAAGCATGACAATTCAGAAACTTATTTCCCCAACACTTATCATATTGGCAGAGAGTTAGTGAATCTCTTCGGGAAAGTGAGAAGGCAATGCAGCAGAATAAGAAATTCTGTGTTTGGTTACATGGCAGCAAACACTGCCAAGCCAAGTCCAGTTCTTCTCTTTGTTTTCGACTCCCAAGGCAAAAGGATAGCTTTATTTGTAAATTAAATAATTTTTAAAAATAAACTAAAACACAGGATCTATAATATGAGAGAGACATCTCTAACACATAAAGTAACTTCTGTATTCACTCCAAAACTAATGTTTAGGTGTGTCTTCTAAGCTGCCCCAGGCCTGATGCTGGTATCAGCAACAATGACCCAGTTAGTGGCCCACGCTCTGTCCCAAAGACAGGGCACAGTTGCAGAAAGTGCTTAATCGGAGCTCAATCCTGCTGCTAATGCTAACTAGCTGCATAATCTTGAACAAATGATTTCCCCTTTATGTACCTGATTCTCCAAGGACAGTGGGAGAGGAGATAATAACAATCTCAGGGATATGGTAAGAACTCAGTGTAACAACATCATGAGTGGCTGGCAACTAGAAATCTCACTCACACCAGTAAAGTATTTTTTTTTTCATTTCTATTCTGCCTAGCTTGAGAGAAGTTTGTAGAAATATGCTCACTATGTCAGACTGCTTCAGCTTTGCTTATCCATAATATTTCCTTTATCTTCAAATAATTTTAATCCTAAAGGTTCATCTTCCTTAAACTTCTATAACTCTTTTACTTTGTAAGTAAAGCAGTAAGGTTTGGCTTTGGAGATTTTGTTTTGATCTATATAATAGATAGTCAGATAGATAGATAGATAGATAGATAGATAATTAGATAGATATACCCACACAACAGAGATAGTAAACATCGAGGTGCTTCTTTACTTACTTGCATATTCATTGCAGGGTTGTCCTCATAAACCCACTATAAATTGAAAACATTGTAAGTCCAAAATTCAATTAATACACAGAACTACTGAACACCACAACTGAGCCTCCCTCCTCAGACATGCTCAGAATGCTTCCCTTAGCCTGCTACGGCTGGGTGGAAGCATCTGGTACAAAGCCTGTTTTATAATGTGTTGGGTGTCTTATGTAACTTACTGAAAGCTGTGCTGAAAATATAAAACAGAATGGATGTATGGGTATGCTTGCACATCACCATAAGGTAAAAATAAAAAAAAGCAAGTAGAGCCATTTTAAGCCAAGGACTACCTGTGTTTAATATGCTGAGACTTCCAATGGACCATTCCTTAATGAGCCCTGCTTGTTTTAATTAAGCCAAAATTATTCAAACACACAAAGGTGTCACTGGTTGAGATAATATCTGTGGTAAATAATAGAATAGCTAGACAACTTGCTTAAAGAACTGAGGGAATTCACTGGTTCCTGGAACTGAAAAATCCACAGTACTTTTCCTGGTGCCTTCCAGGTTTCTGGTTGAAGGGTTTCTACCGTTCTCTTGATTCTGTCAGCCTCTCTGAGTTGGCCTTGCTCTAGGGAGAGCCTCATAGTTTATTGCCAGCAGCATTCTTGCGATTCCTCGTTCACATCCAATGGCAGACAGAGGCCAGGAACAGACAGAGGCTCAGTTGTCTCAGTTACTCTTCTCTCGTTGCTGGGACACATACCTGACACACAACATGAAGGAAGGAAAGATTTACTTATCTCCCAGTTAATGGAGATTTCAAGGCATACTCAGCTGGCTCCGAGGCAGACTGGCACATGGCAAAGAGCAGTCATTCATGGTGGTAGAAAACAGCAAAACAGCAAGAGCAGAAGGGAAGAGTAACAGTAACAATGGCAATAGAGAGCAAGTTTGTCTCCCGTAAGTTGCAATCAGGCTATCTGCCCCAGGCCGGGTGCAGTACTCATGCCTATAATCCCAGTGGATCATGAGTTCATCACAAATTCTAGAAGTCCGTCCCATGACTGCAACTAAACACAAATCATAACAGTGGTCTAAGCTGCACTCTGGTTGGGTCACTCCCTTCCAACTCTGTGGTGGAAGGAAGGCCATTACCTGAGTGACAACACCCCGTATCAGTTACTGCAACAAAGAAATGGACTCCTTCTTAGCAGCTGAGAACAACAGGACCCTCTGCTGGGTTTGGAAACAAGGTCCTCCCCAACTTTACAGCTCTCAGTCAAAGAACTTGAAATGGTCAAATCTTCAGTGTCTGCTATAATTAAATAAGTTTTAGCAACTTAGTAATCAAATGCCTTTTTTTGTTTTTTAATTTTAAATGAAAAGACTTCACTTCAGTAGCCTCTTCCCAAATAAAATATCATACTTTAGCATCCTAAGGTAACTACAGACCAAGAGTCAACGAGCATAAGGCGAGACTTTGGCAAGAATCTCAGGACATCTAAGTTAAAGGTCTTATTTCTTGTATTTCCTCACTCTTCTCTTATTTTTCTCTCCCTCGATTTTTCAGGTGAGGAGTCTCTCCTTCCTAGACTCACTGAGGAAGCTCCTGGGTTATGAACTGGATGACCACTTGCCATGCAGCTAGCTGTGTCCAGGACTGTCCTCCTGAGGACATCCAGCTGCTGCAGGCAGGAGCTGCCATTTGTCTTTCTGCCCTTAGTGAGAGGTTCAAAATTTATGCTGTAACAAAGAAATGAAAATCTCTGGGAGGCTTTCATGCTATCCAAGCTCCTGATAGCACTAGCAATAACACTGATGCCCTCCCGGACTCTGGGCCTTGTGAGCCAGTTCAACAGTGCCTGGAACAACAGCCTCTGGGCTTCCCACTTCACCCTGTCAAAAACCCGAAAAGGAGGCTCAAGCCACCTTACAGTACCTTTAAAACATTTACATGGATTCACATAAATACACCAAAATCTCTTTTTGCCATTTAATTCTTAGCCAAATCCTGTATGTCAAGTTGGTTTAAAGCAAGAGGTGGCCACTTATTAATGAGCAATGGGGAGGCTTTGTTTATCAATTAGATTGTTGCTACAACCCATTTACATAGTTATAAATAAAAATTGCACTGTCAGCAGCAGTGGAAGCTCTGAGGGTTCATCTGCTCTCCTGAGAGCTCCTGGCACTTCCACCCTGCCCCACAGGGTATAGAACCAGGACAAAGCAGCCCTGTTCCTCCCACAGTGCCCAGGGCAGCACACACTCAGCAGGCAGAAGCTGTCATGTCAGCTCTGCTCTGAGCAGAGGTTTTTCCAGTCTTCATTGTCTGTGATTTTCTGTGCTGTCAGCCAAACAAGCTAAAGTACTAGAAGAGGAAGTCCTACTTGGGAGCTCCTCAGCCCTGTCCGCCCTGGGTCCTGGCCACTCATACAACCTCAGGCACAGCGGGAGCCTCTTTTGAGTACTGTGTTCTCCCACACTGCTCTGTGCACTCACTACAAGAGGCTCTGACAACTGTCCTATTTTCATGCAGGTGAAGGACTTTTCTGTAATTTCTCAGTAACCTATGAGAGTAGAATACACTGCTGTATTTAGGAAAGTAAAGCTGTCCTCCAAATCCTAACTTCTGAACATGCATGGCAGTGGGGTGAGATGACAAGAATCCCAGGGCACAAAGCAGCCTCCCTGTTTTGAGGGTCCCCTGCTACTGCCCCAGCTAGAACACATGTGATTCCACTTTCATGTAATTCTAGTGAAATTAACACAACATAAAATCAGTCATGTTGACCTGTATGGTCTGGTGGCATTCGGTACCACCGTGATGTGCAACCATTTCATCTGTCTAGTTCCAAAGGCTTTCACCAGCCCCCAAGAAAACCTACCACTGAAGCAGTTAGTCTCTGTTCCCCTTCCTCTCTGGATCCAGCCACCAGCAAGTCCCCCTTTGTTTCAATGGAGCTACTTCAGGACAGAGCCTGGGTTTTGAATAATAGTATCACTCCCTGACATAACTGTCCAAGACACCCTTTGAAGTTTTATGTGCATTATTTTAATCTTCTTGAAAGCTTGAAGAGTAGTAGTATTTACAGGTAAGTGGCTTAAATCATCTATTGTTAGTTTTATCATCATCATTGACTCATTTCTTCATGTGTAAAAAGGAAAAGTAACAACACGTTGACCAGTGATTGGCCACATTTGGATGAGAGAGGTCATTGCTGTGTTCTAGGAAGGGTAAATAGAATTTACCTCCATCCCACTGGGAGTGACCTCTCAGTGGAAAAGGGGAATGGATTCCTGAGGTAGCTCCCTGGGACTCGGAGTCACTAACCAGTGACGCCCGTTATGGACAGGCGAATGGGTGACATGGTACAAGTGATATTCATTTACCTTCCCTCCTGGGCAAGAAGAAAGAAAGAAAAGTGAAAAGCAGATCCTGACTCAGGAGAAAACGCCACCCACAGGAGAGTGCTAGTGGAGGGAGGCAGTGCAGCACCGAGAACAGCCCTACTGAAGTGAAAACAAAACACAGTATTCAGATCTCCACATGGAGACCTACAGATGTGTCCTTGGGCTCTTTAGTCTTTCTTGTTCTCTTTTCCTCCTTCATCATATAGATAACAAAATAAATAAAATGGTAAAGGTTATAGAGAGTTCTGGTGAGGTGCGTGGGCATGGCAGCTGACACGTGCCGAGAGCTTAATGCATGTTAAGGAAGTTACAGCTGTGCCTAATGCTATGCTTCCTACGTTTGGCAGGTTTCTGGGACCTGAGAGTTCTGTTGTTGGTGGACAGAGGCACATGCTCTTTTCCTGAGTGACACCCCGCCCCACACACAATGTGCTCCATAGATGAGCTTACATGCCCTGTGACATTTCATAGATTACCTATTTTGACGCATTATACTCAATATTTTAGCCTGTTATCTCCGTGTACATCACATATATCCTCAGAGAGAGAAATCAGAATGTGCATCAAGGATCTGAGTGTCTGTGCAAGAGAGAAAGGGATTGGCGGCTCAAGGGTGGCCTGGTGATGAGTCCAGCCTCGGGTGCAGGGTGCAGGGTGCGGGGTGCTGGGTGCAGAGTGTAGGTGCGGGATATGGGTGGGTGACACTGTCCGGGGAGGGGCAAGAATGTACATGCGCTGCTTTGTGACTCCACATGGCCTCGGAGCCCATGGGATTTCCGATGGGAAACGACAGAAATAGCAACAACTCGCCTGAAACGAGACCTCCCAAAGGCTAGGCAGCTCCGGGAAGGGGTGCACGGGGAGCCTACCAGCAGGGGACACTGGAGGCCCCGCCAATGAGCCCCACTCAACGACCCTCCTTTGAGCTCCTGTGGAAACAGAGAATCATGTAGCAGGGCCTTTTCCAGATACAGAAAGGGAACTGTAATGTAGGGTATCAGAGACATTTGTTAGCTGTAACTGGAAGAGCACTGTTTTGACGTAGCGGAGAATACTGCGCCAAAAATATAGAAAATCACTGCGAACTCCAGAAGTTTACCTTCCAAATATAAAACACTTGGTTATTTTTGGGTATTTTATGTCAAGGAACTGCAGCAGAGTAGATGATCAATGAACAACAGTGATGTAAATAGTGAAGACTTGCTACATGCTTACTTATCATAAAATGAATGGTCTCTTCAAATTTTTTTTAGAAAGTCTAAAATGCTAATTTCCCAGTTTGAACTCACCTACAGGCCATCTTGACACATGAGGGAATTAATTGCCTTTGCACTCTGTAAACATCACTAGCAAATTCACAGGATGCATGTCTTCATGCAGGTTATGGTGCACACCTAGGATCCCAGAGGTCCGGAAGGCTGAGGCAGGAAGAGCAAAAGGTCAAGCCTTGCTTAGTTCAGGCAACTTGGAAACTTAGAAAGACCAGGTCTCAAAATAAAAAATAAAAAGGCCAGGCTTGTAGCACAGTGCGAAGGCCCTGGTTTTGGTTAGCAGTGCTGGGGGAAAAAATAGATTTTTTTAAAAATTGGGTATCTAGAAAGAAATCCAAAAGAAACAGAAGCTTGTGGGTTGGTCACAAGAGCTATTCAGTGGTAATGGATCCACAGAGGATAATTCAAATGTTGCTAAAAGATCTGCTCTGAGATTTCCAGGAAATACACAGACCTTCAGACAGAAGACAGGAGCCAGAAGAAAAAAAAAAACAAAAAAAAACGACTTCATTAGAAATACCAGACCTTTCCCATCAGCACTTAAACATGCCCAACTCAATCCCATATCAATAAGCCGCCCCTCACCCCCGTCCTCTCCGACAGGTGTGACCCGACAATCCCTTGCCTGGTGTTCACATATCCACTCCTTCCCCTCCCACTCATTGCTCCCCTTGCAGCACTCTGGTTCCAGCCCCACCACTCTACTGAAATGTCCCTCACAAAGTCACCAGGGACTCCCTTGTAGCTAACCCTCAGACATGGGTTTCCACCTTGACCTTACTTACTCTCTTGACACTTGCTATAAGTGATAACAGCTTCCTCTTGGAAGGCTCTGTACTAAGCATCCATGATGCAACACTCTGTAGCTTTCCTCTCATATCTGTAATCAACTATAACACACAGTCTTGGATTTCCTATAGCACCCAACAGGGTGCAGTCCCCAACCAATCTCACATTTCCAACTTCTCTCCTATGCCCTCCTTCAAAATGAATGCGTTTTATTCCCACATGTTGAGGCTATAGGCCCTAGCAGTATCTTCGATCTTCCCTCTTCCTCTGTATGTTATCACTAACATGAACCAACCAGCCAGCCAGCAGCCCTGCCACCAGGCTACAACCAGCCAATCAGCAAGGACTATGGCGGTTGTTACATATCTCTCCAGTTCTTACACCATTGGGTACTCCTTTTTGAAATCACTCTAGTTTCATTAGCCAACTAAATAATTGGATACTCCTAATGACTGCCTATCTCCAAGCCTCAATTTTCTGGCATGTAAACTGACAGAAGCAGAATGAACACTAAATTTCTTCCTTCTCTATATTGTGTAATTATAAAACTTTACAACTGAGAGGATGCTCAGGGCACAATCAGTTTCACTGCTTTAGGCAATCTTTTCACTTTACCAATTTAAATTAAATTCTGAGTAAACAAAATTGGCCTTGACATCCTCAACATCACAACAATCTGGGAGTCTTTCAAGACAATTTCTACTAAGGCCTTTCCCCTTAAACAGAATCTGCATTACACAATGCTTGGATTATAGAAAATATTTGAAAATTAAATTCTAGTACCATTAACAAAGGTACCTACTTTGGTTCCTTAATTTGTCTGAAAACTTAAAAGGTTACACTTTTCCTTGAAAATGTCCCTCATGGAAATTTTGATGTAAAGATTCAGTCCTTCTGTGTTGACTAACATCTTGAATCCATATTTAAAAACCTAGGTAACAGGGAAAGGTTAATTGAAATTGGGGAAAAGATAAAAGAATTTTGCTGATTTTCACTAGTAATAAGGTATAAATAAATGCACTGTTAAAAGAAGAGTAGGAATTTAGGTCAGGTCTGTTCTATGAAAGAAATGTAAGACTATAAGCAGATGGAAAAAGTTAAGTGATACAATATGGCAAAATTCATAATGAGTTCAACAGAGAGCTATTTGAAAGGGAAAGAAAGCAGATTATGGAATGAAGAGACCCTGGAGAAGCTTACAGGGGCAAGAGCCAGAAAAGTAAAGGGATGCTACTTGCTCTAAAGATGCTTTTGGTTCTGAAGTGTGGTGACCCATCTGGGATGGTTTGTGTCTGAACTCTTCCCTACAGGCTCATGTGGAAAAGGTCAGTCCCTACTCCATGGAGCCATCGGTGGGGAGACTTTTAATAAACAGGGAGCAGGGGTCTCTGGGTCATTAGGTGCATGTTCTCAAAAGCATTGTGAGAGGGGAGAGGTTATGCAGCACTGTGTGCTTCTGCCCTTCTATACTGCTTTGCCACAAGCCCAGCTTAGGGCCAGTCAGTCAATCACAGATGCAAATTTCCAAGCCTAGGGGTCAAAATAAACCTTTTCTTTCAGGAAATTAATGACCATGGATGTATGTTACAGCAACACAAAGCTGATGAACACACTATCTGAGTGAAGACTTTACTCACTGGTAAAGTGAAGACTTTACCAGTGAAGACATCTGGTGCCTTCTGAGGGCATCGATTAACTGAAGAAGGATGTGCCATTTCTCTCCAAAGCTCATTTGCAGATTGAAAGTCTGGCACAGCATCACTCTGCTTAAGGATGAATTTCTAATTCCAGCAATGAACTTTCACAAAAGTGCAAACTCATATAGCATGAATGAGAAAAAAAATAACATTTAGCACTACCTTTTATCTTTGTAAGACCCAGTAGGAAAAAAAGGGAGGGGTAGTAAAAGGAAGAGTGCAGAGTTAGAAGTCTTCAGCCCCCACAAATGGAGGAGAAAGTGTGACGGCCTCTTCTGGGTTCACCGAGCCCTTGTCATCTTGAAGGAGAAACCCCATAGCCAAAGGGCACCAGCGGTATCAGAGCTGGATACAACGTGGCTGACTCGAGTTTCCCAGGGTGACAGTGGCCCATCCACTAGCACTCACAGAGCTGACTGGGTCCTGGTCCTCGAGGAAATGCCAGGCGTGCTCCAGTGAGGCTCCTCAGGTAAGAACCACCAACCCATCATATTAAGATACATAACTAAGAGCTAGCTCTACTTTTATATTTAAAATATGCTGTCACTGCAAACTGCTAAATTGTCAAAATGTATTCAGCTGTTTTAAGTCCAAGACAATGACTTTCAAACACTTTGAATAGCGACTCACAAAAATACATGAAATATTATATTATAAAGAAATACAAAAGTTTTATTAAACCTTACCCTCATAACACACAATGAACTCAGTGCTTATTTCAGTTTACTTCATTTTTTTTAAGTGCTTGTCACAAGCTCCAGAATTATTTCATAATCCACCAAAGGGTCAGAACCCAAGGCTTGACAAATATGGTTACAAGACTATAGGTGTCAGCTACTGTAGCCACTAGTCTAGTGTCCAGGCTTTTTATAGGCTTATTAAATTCATCATCAAAATGCAGTAGTTACTAAGGAGACCTGAGTCTCCATAAACAGCACCATCTGAGGAGCTCCTCCTATGACTCACCAAGTGAGGAGCCAAGCTAGCCCTACAAAGGCTGAGTTGTGAACTACATAGGGGGTCAAAATGACATCCAATGAGAATCACATTGAAGGGGGAGGGTGGCCATTATGCAGCACACAGAGTGGTTCTGTTAGAAAGTATTCAGCATCCAAGAGTGAGGCAGGGGAACAATGCAAGACAACAAAAGATATAATCTTAGTAAAGGACCAAGCCTGAGGAAGTGTTTCCAAGCCCCACAAGTCACCCATAAGTATTTCTACCCCTGAGAAGACAGAGAGATGTGTGGGATGACTCTCCTAATCATGTAGTCTTGAGTATCTCAGTAGACATAATTTAGTCATTTAAATGGATAACTGCAAATTAAATTAGTTCATCCTAATTATGCCAAAATGATAAATTCAAATAAGCAAGGTAATTCACTTCTAAATTAAAAATTTTTTCAATCACTTGGCATCTCAAATCAAAGCAAATGGGTAATGTTACCAATTATACCAATTTGACTCTTAAATTTAAATACATAAACATATGATGAACTGAATTAAAATTCTCATTTGATATGCACTTATTAACATTTACACTCAGGTAGGAATGCATTTAGGAAGTAAAACAGGGTCATGACCTTGAAAACTGAAGAAAGTTGCTGCAGGAGCACCTTTGTGAGATTCTAGCAACAGAAGGGGTCCCCAGAACCTGCCATACAAGCTGGCCCCACAGGTGAACTAAGGCAGATCACAGCCCTGAAAGCAGCACTGCAAAAACTCATAGAATATTTATCAAGGAAAATAATTGAAAATAATAAAAATATTCAGTTTTAGAGATCCAGATGATAACATGCTAAACTTCAACATGGTTGCAGTTATGATTGCAGGATTCGCAGGAAGAAAAGAAATTAACATTTATTGAATATCTGTGTTTTTACAAGATGTTACCAAGAACTTGCAAATACAAGACAGCACTGGAAATTAGGAATCAGAGATGTTAAATAATTTGCCCTATTTCATACAATAATAAATGACAGAACTCAGAATTAAACCCATCTTCTGATTACACATAAATTATTTGTGTCACATTTACATCACTTTATCTTCATCAGTATTCAAAATATTATAGGGCTTAAATTATTTGCTTAAATCCTTCCTAAGATTTCTGATTAGGAACAGGCCAACTAGATTCTGGTTTCATGGCTCATGAGCAATACGGTGATTTTGTTTTAAATGGCAGAAGGTGTTTCAGTGTGTTGCCGACTGGCCTTGAACTCTTAAGTTCAAATGATCCTTTCATTTCAGCCTCCCTGGCATAAAAAGGTAATCATGCATTCTTGGCAACTTTGAAAATCTTTCCAATATTTAATAAAGTCTATACATCCTTTATACAAGGATAACAATGTTGTAGCTATCTACTTCTGTATAAAAGAAACATCACTGAAGCATATAGTGACTTACAATAATAATTTATTTATATCTCTGTTCTGTGAGCTTCTGGGATTGGCTAGGCAGTTCTTTTTTATGTATCAGTTATTTAATTAGGTTCTTGGTAAGAAATTTAGAACATTAATTTATAAGGATAAATTCCACTTGTCAGAGCAAAAATGGACCGCAGGTAGCCCCGCAGCTGAGGACCAGCTTTGATTTTTGCTAAAATCTGTGAGTCCACCACTTTCTGATCCACATTGTGCTTCTCTGAAATCTGGTATCTTTCTTTCTCAGCATTGAAGATCTCACCCTCCTGGTGTCTGGGTTTCTGCAGCTTTTTCTTGAAGTATCATTGAGGTATTTGGGGATTTTCACTTTGCTGATATCAATTTTTGTAGAGGTGGCAATGACAAATT